>CM057820.1:56376385-56638885 GCA_030067965.1 Latrodectus elegans
ATTAGCTTCCACTACCATCATAAACTGGGTCTTATATACTTGCCAGGATGATTTTTCCATTGAATGTTGAGAGTTTAATCGTGGCTAGTCATAAATGCCACGTTGGGCTCCTCATGTCTGTTTGACATTTGCTTCTTCAAGCATTCAATCTCCTTATTCATTTTGTCTAATGTTTCTTCAACGTTTTCTTCGATCTTCAAAACTTTAGTTTTAACTGAAGTTACCTTATCTTCCATTGCATTTATCTTCTCCTGAATGATGTTGGACAATTTTTTCTTTAACACTTACAATGTCCTTCTTAAGTTCCTTTTTAAGCTCCTCCTGTCCAGATTTTATCTCTTTCATCCTCTCGGTTTTAATCTCTTCTTATCCAGCTCTCATCTCTTCTTGTCAAGCTTTCATCTCCTCTTGTCCAGCTTTCATCACCTCCTGTCAAGCTTTCATCTCAGCCATCTGCTCCGCTAATGTTTCGAGACTTTTCATTAAATCCATATCCATTTTTCTTGTGACACGCTGCATCAACTCTTCAATGCCGCTTTTGACACCTGTTGTACCGAGCTTCGGAGTTCGTGTCGATTGAGAGTTGAATAAAACAGCCACTCAATGAACGCAAGACTTTTATTCGTAAAAATTCCACTAGATAAACCAACTGTAACAATTACAGTTATACAGCTTGAATTCGTCAGATACAATAAGTAACAGCTTCCAATCACAGGTCTCAAATACCTCAGACAGAGAACAGTTTTTCTAGACTAGCAGTCATGACTAATCGTCTTCACTCACTGTCTTTATAAAACTGACTCCCTTTTATGTCGGGCTGTGGTATTTATACCTGACTTGGCGGGAAAATCTACCAGTTTCGCCAAGGTTCATGAAGCTTCTAGGATATCTCGCTAAATATTGGTCCTAGAGCTTAGGTGATGGATGTTTCCAGAAGTATCTATTTCTCGCCAAGTTGCCAATAATCTCGCCAACTGTCGCCATGTTTTCTCGTCAAAACATCGTCAAGTCACAAAATCATTAGAAAACCCCCTTTTAATGTATAACACGTCTAAATACCGCAATTTTTGCCCAAAATGTGAGTATTTCCGATCTGTCTGAGATATTTTAAGACAAGTACAGTAATTATTTATAAATTTGTAATAATATATATATATATATATATATATATATATATATATATATATATATATATATATATATATATATATATATATATATATATGGCCAGAAAAGTATGCAAATTTCAAGATTTCAAGGTAGACACATCTTACGAGTTATTCAAATGTTTTAAAATGCACAGCGCACGTAGGATAAGATATAAAGTGAGGAACCTGCAGAGTGGACAATTTTTGCGTTGTTTTTGCTGCTTGGAAAATAATAGTTGAAAGTTTATTATTGATACAATGGCACCTGTAATTGAAGAGAATGCCAGGCCATCTTTTACGGAATCAATTACAAAAGACAGGCGAGTTTACGAGGGGCATGGTGATCGGACTGAGAAGGGCAGATTTATCCTTACGGCAAATCGCTGTTGACAGACCTTATAGCTCTGGTGAAGCTGGTTGGAACAAAGAACTGTAGAATATTCGCGGTGTGCTGGTGCAGCCAGAGTGACGTCAGCACACATGGATCAACACGTCCGACGAGAGGCAGTAGCTGCCTAACAAAGCATGTTTACCGAAATTTCGCAATACGCAAGATACCCTATATGCTCTCATATCAAGAAGAAACATTTTTCGGTCTATTGGTTGCTAGTAAGTGGCCTGTGCTCATGGCGCTCGTTAAGAAGACTGCCATTGGCCCCACAGCATAGATGCCAACATCTGGAATAGGACCAGATTAGAGCGATGTGGACAAAGGAGTAGCACAGGATCGTCATCTTAAATAAGTCAAGGTTCTAAGATAGTCGCATCGTGAGTGTGTGGCGTAGACGTGGAGACAGGTCCAATTCTGTGGCAATTGTGTAACACTACATCACGAAACAACGCGGCATCATGGTTTGGGGACGCCCCTGTGTAAAACTGCGGGTCACCTCTAGTTCGTATTTACGGCACTATGGCAGCCCAACGTTACATGGATGATGTGCTGCGGTAGGTGAAACTCTCATATCTTCAGGGAGTACTCAATGCCATTTATGAGCAGGATAACAATCGATTGCATATTGCTTGCATAAGTCAACATGCCCTGTAAGGGCTACAGATGCTTCCCTGGCCCCCGTGATCTCCAAATCTCTCACCAATCGAACACGTTTGGACTATGATTAGATGCTATATGCGGACCCTGCCACTGCCTTCTACAGAAAAGGAACTTTAGTAAATGGTTGACTTGGAATAGAGAGCCATTCCTCAAGATGCCATCCGTATTTTATTGACTCTGTGCTTAGACGTGTTGTTTCGTGTATCACCGTTTACGGTAGTCCTACAATGTACTGACCCAACCCTGTTCTCTCTCTGTATTATGCATATTCCGAAATATGGATCACTTATTGTTTATTGCTCTCTCTCTCTCTGTTTGCAGAATATCGTCATTTTCTGACAATTCCTTCCTGCAGTTAATTTTCAATGCCAGGGAGTGCGTGTTTATATATAATATTGAGAATAAAGATAAATATTTACAAAATAAAATCATTCCTTTATCATTTTAGGTTGGATGAAAATAAAAAAGCTATAACAATGACATCTATAAAAAATGCTTTTTTATAAGAAAGAAAAATCCCCCTTTTGTTTATGTACTTTGTGATCCTGTAATTTATAAATGTAACTATTTGTTAATTCTCTAGGAAGAAGAATAAATAAAACACACAGAATAAATTAAAAAATATATATATAATATTAAAAATATAAATTATTATATTTTAGGGATAGTAATTAATTAGGATAAATTATTTTATTTATATTATTAACAAAAATATTAAAAAAAATTATGTGTTTACAAAAAATTAAAGTCTGTTTTTTCAACTTTCATTTTTCTCCCGTGAACTTTCTAATAACGGAACTGAGTCATTTGTGAAATTTAGCTTTAGTCATTTTACAAGGATATATTAGTTAATGGTATATATGTGGAAATTGTAAGTTAAAAAACTCCAAGCTTGTGAATTAGATGTTTTGAGAAAACTCGCAGTTTCGGAAATTCATTGAAGTTAAAGTTCTTAATGTAACGAAATAAAGAAATATTTAATATTTAGTTTGATATCTGTTTGCTTTTAAGATAGCAGCACATCATCAAGAGAGAGTTAACAATGTTTTCTGAAGTGGACGTATGGATTATCGCTTATTCCGATTTTAGATGCTGAATAATTGTGCACTTGAAGAATGGTTTTGGGAATCCCGACTATCTTTTGAATTGAATTTGATGATTCATCAGAAATGTCATAATCTTTTAATTTTCTTAGCTATTAGAAAATTCTTAGTTTTTAGGAAATGTGTTTGGAATTATACTCCTATTCAAGCAACCATTCATAAAGTATGTTTTCGAAATCATAAGGCAATGCATATTTGAATATTATTTCTTCTAAGCATTTTTATAACATTAAAATTTTTCTTTTTAATGCATTCTTACATACTTTAATTACATTAATATGTAGAAATATATTCATTTGCAGCAATGAATTCCACAACTTTATCAAAGGAAATATAATTCGTATAGAATAGAATTGAATTCATGGTATATACTTCTGAATTCATAAAACTCATTTGATTAAACATCGTTCTACATGATTATAAATCCAACTATGAACCTCAATTCTAAATTTAATTGATTAAATTGAAATCATGATTAAATTTAAAATATACTGTAACACTTACAAATATGGCAATTACTAAAATAATTGTGGGGAACTCACCGAAAATCTTTTCTCTTTATTTTGAAAATTTTGAAATTTATAGGGCTGAAAATTCTTAATTCACATAACGAAAAAGATATCTGTTTACTATTTATTATATTCTCACAACACAAACACAAATAATCATAGAATAGCTCTGGAGAAGCAGCGCCATCTATATGTTGATTTCTAAGATAATAACAAAATGTGTTTGAAAGAAACTTTGAAAATATTTTTAATTAGATTTACCTGAGTAAATATTTTTATACAGCAAATTTGATAATTATTTTTTAAATAACATAAGGTAACTACTTAGATACAGATGAGTTTAATTCTATACAAATTAATCTCTTATTCAAAATCAATGTAGGGAAAGTTTAACTTTAAAATTTTATATTTTAGCATCTATTTTTTATATACTTGTATAAATCTGAATACAATTAACTTGAATTTCATATATTCAAAACAATTCCTTGAAATAAAAAATAAATAGAAAGACTTTATATTTGTCTAAATAATTTATATTATGTGTTATTTTACTCCTGAAACTAGAAAATATTTATAAAAAAAGAAAGAAAAATTGAATAAAATTTTACATTTTTGCAAAATAAAAATGACGTAAATTGTAAGTAGGTATAGTATTTAATTTAAAATCCAACCAAATTCTAAAAATTCAACTTAAATGGACTTTTTTAATCTTTCTCTTTGTAAAGCTAGCTAAATATCATCAACAAATCTGGAAATAAATTTTCTTAAATCTATCATAATACAAGAAATTCCAAGAATTTTTATGAAAGTTTTCGATGAATTAATTTGAATTTTTACAATTAACTTTTCAGAGAACACATTTTATAAACATAATTATTGAGTCCCTCTTAAATTTTATCAAAAATATAATATTTTGTATTTAGATTTACATAAATAAAAATTTGCGTATCTGCAATGAATTGGATCTTTTGGGATATCCCTTCAATATTTGTTACATGCTATAGTTTAAATTTTATTGTATATGTGATAGCTATCTAAAAGATTTTTTAAGATGCTAAAACGATACTATCGTCAATTTTCCACTGTGAATGTTTTATGACAAATTAATCGCAGAATTTAATTTTAAAAATAATTTTTTTAAAAATCAATAATAGAATACCTTGTCTCGGTAACATTTTTTATTTTTTAATAAAATTTTTGATGAATGTTTTTATATATTTAAAACAGCTTTAAATATATTCATAAAAATAAATCTGTTAATCTTTCAAAAATTTCCCCCATAAGTGATGTCTGACCAATCAGAGTCAGTCAATTATTCTACTGCATTATTAGTAACGCGTAACCATTTGTTTCTTGTTTACAGTTGTAAAATAATTTAATATAAATTTTATTTGGTTCTGAATATATATTTAATTTTTTTATATTGTAATATATAAATTGTCATAAAATAATGTTAACTGATATATTTAGAATTTATTCAATGCATACGGTCATGGGCCAGACAAACAGTCATGCAAACAGGTCTCCATCGATTTATAACATTGCAGTTCCGTGCTACACCGAATCGAAGTTTTTTTCCTATGACACCTGTGAGATGAGACCATATAAAATACCTTCATTAAAAGACAAAGGATTAATGGTTCCCAAAAAGAAACAACGGAGACCACTAAAAGTATGATGATTAAGTCTTGGTTCATCACGTGGACGTTTTCAGCCAATGAGAGACATCGTACATGAGAAATTGCTGAATCTGCTGCATGTGATGAGCGGTTAGGCACAATCTATCTCGAACCAATCAGCAGCAATTTCGTGTTAACTTTTGTTTTTTGTGTTATGTATTTTTATGCTAACTATGTGTTTTGTAATAACTTCCCTATATACATACTATATACAGATTTGTTCATAATAAAACTAAATATGAAGTTTTACAATAGTTCTATAGTTAATATATATTTATCAATATAAATTTACTATCATTCATTTTACAGTTAATTTTTATATGTTTTCAAAACTATGTCCTCATTATCAGTCTTACCTTGCGCTATATAAACAAATTAAAGCCATTTCACCACTTATTGTTCTGAATTCTTGCTAGGAATATTCAAAATTTGTAAATTCAACACGGTAAAGGCAAAATTACTTAATATTTTTATCAAAAAGTTCTTTATTTATATTATCGCTTATTTTATTCAATTTACACGGTTTAATTCTATACACATTTATTATTTATTAGAATAAGCGTATATTAAGTGTGGTGTGATTTTAAAGAGTGTTTGTTGATAATTCAATAAAATGGATTGCCATTTATTTATTAACAAAAAAGGTAATAAATAAATAAATTTATGAAGTCTTTTCCCTTTTTTTAATGCTAATAACGCTATTTTAATTTTAATCAATTTTTCCGAGATGTAGTTGTTTGTGATAGATCATAAAATTTTAAAAATATAGAAACGGGAAGGAAAAAATTTGTTAATTAAAGAAAATTTTTATAAGATATTCTTCATAAGATACAAAATAAACAAAATGACAATCTGAAATCTTACACTATGCTAATGATAAATAGTTAGACAAGATTTTTTAAACGATGTTGTTTCAATGGTTTTTGTTTTTAAAATTCTTAACATAAATTGTTTATCTATCTTAACAATTGTTAAGCAATTTCCTTATATATAGATAGTTTTAGCATTTTTGTGTTGATTTTAATTGCCATCTTTATGTATATCGTTGTTTTAGAAAAAAATCTAAGAAATTCAAAATAAATAAATGTGATTTATTAAATCTGAAAATGCAAATTTAACTGGCTTTATTTTCTCTGAGAATTTGACTTATTCATTATTCTAAATTAAATGTAAGAAAAACATGCATTCTTATTTGTTAAATTTACATGATGTTATAACGATTTTTTTAAATATTTTATGAAAGAAATACCTCATAAAAGGATTTTTTATCATTAAAAAATAAAACTCATTATTGGCCCTAAAAGTATAGATTTTAGATAGAATAACTTTTGTAAGTGTGAGATGCATTGGTAAACTAGTTATGGGTAAAATATCTTACAGCCCTTTTTCTAAGCTTTTATAAAAATTATTAGTTTAGCCTCTAACTTTTTCAGCGTGGATTTGTACATTAGCTTTTTTGCTCAGAAAAAAAAATTATTTTACTGCAGCCTGGAGCAAGTTGCGTCGATTTAATGGCTGGGTTAATGTTTTGAAAAGTAACATACAAAATACTTTTTTTTTTACCCAACGCCTTTATTTTTTTGTTCCGTATTATTCCTTTTTTTTTCCTTTTATTTCGTTGATGTCCTTTGTTTGGTTCCTTTTCTTGCCTGAGAAACAGAGAAGACAAGCTCGAAGTCTCTTAACAGCAAATGAAAAGAATAAATTAGTTTTTTTTCCCCCACATAAATGGAAACTTAATAGGACAAAAATGCTTTTTAAAAACATAATTTAGCGAAATTATTAAAATTTTAAAATTAAAAACTTGATTTATAATAATTTTATTGCTAAATTACAAGGCTTTTTGATGCAATTCTGTGCAAAATTTCATAATACATTACAATGAAATCATTGCCTAAATTTTGATATTTGCTTTGACTTCAACTCTTTAGCAATTTCGTAGTTAAAATTTCTGTGAAATAATTTGAAATCGATACATGAGAAATTACTGAAAGAATTCTGTTGAATTTTATAGCACTATTTTAATACATGCATTAAAACAATTCATATTGCAACTGTCATAGTATTTTTGAGTACCTAACTAATCAGCTTAAGCATTTCATGAGCTTAGTGGAAACTTATAAAATTTTATGGTGTTTGGGAGTTTAATGACATGAGCCAGACTCTACAAATTTAAAATTCGATACTCATGACTAGCAAATATTTTCCATTTTTTTTTCTATTCAATTTTAGAAAAACATAGATTCGTAGTTGAGAAATATCTGTAACGTAGTATCTTTAGTTAGAGGAATTAAGAAATCAAATCCATTGTGTGGAATTTTAGAAGTTAAACATGGATGCTATTGTGCACACAAAGATATGAACCATAAACTTCTTGGCTCATCGTGGCTTAGACAGTATTGTTGTCTTAAATAGGGAATTCTCAAGTTCGATCGTATCTACTGTTGTACTGAGAAAATAAATGTCACCTATACACCTGCATAGTGTTACTAGAAAAATTCACTTAAACGTATATCGGTATGAGTAGTTAAAATATTTTTTTCGGTTTTCTCTCTCAAAATAATAGAATAGTGCTAGAGATCTGTAAGAAGTTCCTAAGTAAAGCAAAACATTGTGAATATTAGAAAAAAACCATCATAAAGCCCTCATTTGTTAGTTTACTTTTTAGGCAGTGTCAAAAATTCATAGATTTTTCCATGGATAATGCTTTTGTAGGGAAATACATAACAGTTTCTACCTCTATTCATCAGCGACGTTTCAACACGAGAACAAGCTGACATATTGTGTTAAGCGTTCGCAACACACATACAAAGCATATACAGTAATTTCCATTAAATATAACTGTTTGCTATTTAAATATCTCCTACACACTGATAAGGAATAAAAAAAAGTTTATTTTCAAAATTGACATCTTTTTACAAAAATGCCGCGTCCTACTTTTAAAAGAATTAAATGTCATTTTGGGCTCAATAAAACAACCACGATGAATATATTTAAAATAAAAGATCATTGATTTTTACTGTAAAATTGACTTATTTGTTTTTCGTTGGTCTAATCGGAAATAAATCTTAATCTCTAACAGCGCAAAGTGGTGGATGCCATGTCAGATATCAAACATGTTACTTAAGAATGGTTAAAAATAATTTGCTTGTCGTTTGTCGGATATAATCTATTTTGTGATGTCAAGGATATATACAGATGCATTTGTAATTTAATTTTGTTGAATCAATATTGCAATATCAATTTTGAGGAACATCCGAAGGAAATTTTTTGAGCTTTATTTTAGTCATTTAATTTAAAACAATGTACGCAATTATAAAAAAATATTTAAAATATTATAAAAGAATTTTTTTGAGATAAATAAAGGCTTTATAATTTATAATATATTTTGAATAAAATGTTGGTTTCATCAATCATTACTGTTGTAATTAAATGAAATTGATTGGATAATTCTATTTTTAATGCAACAATTGAATTTGTTGTATAATGTGACTGTTCAAAATCACAAAAAAATCCAATGAGATAAATAATATTAATTGTAAATTTGATAGTGTGGTAAATATTCAGTTACACTCTCTTATATGTATATGTATGATCAAGCTGCATAAATGAAAAATTTCTTATGAAATTTGAAAATAATTAATTGATGTCAAAAGAAAAAGATATATTAATAGGGAACGTATCCAGTTGTTATGTGGGCTGCCACAGGAGAGAAATACAGTTTATTTAATTACTGTGCGAAAATTTCAGAAACTTTCTCATCTGTTACTTCTTTTAATAGCTGAAATATTATCTCAGAAAGGTCACAGCATTTTCAGTGATTTGTTTTCAATTTTATTGAATATTATTATAAAATCAATATTTTTATTAGCTTCTATTTCCTGTTTACAAATTTACAAGGTAATTCAAAATAATTTTCGTATATTTTACAAAAAAAAAAAAAAAAAAAAAAAAAAAAATTAGTAGGAATGAACTGAAAAATGAAACACCACCTGATGAGTCAGTAAATGATTAGTCAAAATAAATTACTGTTGCTTTTGTCAAAAGTACTGCCGTCTGGAATTTCCGCACCCCATCCCTTATCTGCTGTTTATTCTCTGCACGATCCTTGAGACTATAAACAGACGATTTCACTAGAGAAGATAAGTTGGAAATGATAAAATGTGATAATAAAGACAAATATTGATTTGAATGGCAAGAAACGCGTCAATAAACAGCGAATACTGTTAATCATAAAACAAACAAAATATTTCTTTCAAACAAATAATCAATTCGAGCTTTTATAAGAAATTAGATGACATCATATTAAACTCAATATTAAAAAATGTTAAGGACAAAACAAATAAAAATTTTAACCTTAATAAAATATTTGGATAATCAAACCTTTGTATGCACTACTTTTTATACTTAGTTTTATAATTTTTTCTGGGAAGTCTTCCACAATCTTTGAAGCACGTAATTATCATTTCTTCTGCTAGGCAATATTTAGATTATGACAGTAGCTGGTGGGGAATTATTCCATACATGCAATTCCCTCGCACTCCAGGTAGCCATTGATAATGAGCATCGATGGATACACACTTTATACATTAAAGCACAAAAACAGGACATACTATTACAACATGCAATTTTACAATATGATCTAAAAATTCCGACAGATATTCAGAGCTGTCATATAACCCCACTTGTACAAGTTCAGGTCTGTGCAATAACACAACACACTCATTCCCCAGATCATGATGATTCCACCTCTGAATATTTGATGTTCATTAATGTCTTGTGATAAATTGCATGCGTCTTGTGCATTCCAGGTTCTTTATTCATTAGAAACATAGAAACAGCACTTAAATATCTTTTACGAACATTTACTTGCAACTCTTGCAATATTGTACAATTGTAGGCTTTGTACTCAACCCCTTTCCTTGCACACTATGCAGTGCAAAATAGTATTTGTCTTTTATTCAATATATTTGCATACGTCCATCTATAACTGAAAAGAAACACATTTACTAATTCAGATTGTCTTTCGGCAACTAATATCTACCTTTGTAGGTTTAATTTTTAGAGGTCAATATCCGATCACGCCTTTAAACACTACTAGAGGCGGAAGTAATGGTAACTTATATTGGGGCACCCAGTAAGTGTACCACCGTCACCTCGAAAGAGAATGGTCTTCATAACTTGGCAGCGCGGACCAAACAGAATAACTCAGACTTAACCTGCAGTCCCATGTCATTCATATGGAGGATATTGTGACCATGACAAATTTTACGTGTTGTCTAAATTGGAATCGAAGGGAAATATCACTGCCTACCATACATAATAGTGAAATAAAAGTAAATTAATGTGTGTTTGTATTAACTATGAAAGTAAATTGTGTCATTGAATTTCTATTGAAAATAATGAAGGGTGGTAGTTGCACAAAATATTGATACCACTTATAACATTCCCCGATAAAACTGACAATGCAAGTACTTTGTGTTTTAACTTTACTTAGAGCTAAATTACATTTTTGTAACAATAGCTGTTAAATTTTTACGTTCTTTGCTAGGAGGGCAATTTAACATATTTTATATTACCTTGCAAATTTAATTTTAGTTTAATTGTAAAATTGTAGTAAGGACTTCTATTCGCAAAATAAATTTTGTGATATTATTTAAATAGGAAAACATTTTTTTTCTTTTCATGAGTTGTGCATTTTAATTACATATTTAACTTAAATATATAAATTATCTGTTTTTATTAATGATTTTAAATTATTGAATTTACATTTGAATATTGCTTAGTTTTATATTATTACTTTAAATATAAATT
Source organism: Latrodectus elegans (assembly GCA_030067965.1). Classification (NCBI taxonomy): domain Eukaryota; kingdom Metazoa; phylum Arthropoda; class Arachnida; order Araneae; family Theridiidae; genus Latrodectus; species Latrodectus elegans. The sequence continues at coordinate 56,387,690 of CM057820.1, forward strand.
TATACTTGAAATAAAATGTCTATATACAAAAAAAAAAAAAAAAAAAAAAAAAGAAAGAAAGAAAGAAAGAAAATGTGATTTTTTTTCTGTGCATGATTCAACAATCTAATAACACTTTTCGCTGCATCACTATATTTGATTATATTTTGTTATTATTATCACAACAAAAGATGGAACACGTAATTTAATTTGTGATGAACAATAACAGGAATTCACAGAGCAAGTAAATATCAGAACATGTTATCGTGCCTTTTCTCTATCACCCCATATACATTATTATTTTTTTTTAATTTTTATATTTTGTCAATAAGAACTAACGGCTTAAAACCTGTTCCTGATGTTTGTTTATTATAAGTGTTATACATTTCTCCATTTGTTTCACGAAAACAAAAATTGGATTTATTACAGTAAATAAAGTGTAATTCATTTACAGAAAGTCATTTTTAATTCATTAATTAGAACAAAAAATTAAAGTATCAAGTGCTTAGGTACTTTGATAATCAAATGATTAAAACAAGGGATTCAATTAAAAGAATGGATCTCACAAGTGGCTTTATGAACAAAAACATTTTTGCATGTCTAAAACTGTCGACAAATTGTTCTGTATATATGAAAATAAGCTTTTAATTTTATATATTTCGTTACGCTATATTTATTATTTCGTTACAAATGCAAAATAGAAATTATTGTTAAAAGGGAAACAATTATTTGGATAATATTCGTTTTAAAAAAAGATCTCCTCAACCCTAATTTCTTAATTTCAGCCATCGAACCTGTCTTCAGTGAGGGAAATGATTACGGTTCTTTATTAATATAACCCAAATTCTATATTTCAGTCAAAACTAAAAAATTATACATTAATTGTGGGATTATGATGAACACAGTAGTACTATACATTTTTTTCTTTTCATTAAATATTTGCCTATCTATATATGTGTGTATATAGAATACAGAGTTAAATAATCATTTCTGGATGATTTTTTAAGAATGAAATTTCTGTGCTTATTTACTATTTATTGATTTATAAGTGAAAGTGATGAAATTGAAAGTCATCTTATATTTCATCATAAAATGATATCGTAAATTAATTTTAAGCAAAATATTCCAAATTCAACAATATAACTGAAAGACAGGGATTAATCTATGACGAATTGTTTCAATTTAAAACTGGAAATCATTGAAAATGCCACACACAATATAAGAGTGAGGCAGGATTTAATTAATTATTCACTGTTCCTACAAAATTATCTCAGTCATGTTTTTTCAGTGCATTTATTTTGAAATAATTTTGGATTTCTATGAAATATGGTGATTATAACTTCCAATAAATATATTATTTTACTGTGCTAATAATTCTGTGTGTGGTTATCATATCACAAATTCCTCTTCATACCAAACCAAATTCAGTCTGGAAAAACATCCATAACTTTCCATCCAAAAATCCATTACAATCAAACATCCGTAACTTAAAAAATTCCACTGTAAGAATTTAAATGTTTTAAAGTTTTTTCTTCACACATATGTGACACACACACTTCAAAATTTGATGAAGAGTTGGCCACTGTGTTTATGATATTCAAATTTAACATCAAAAAAGTATTTTTTTTATAGTTTCTCTTGGTTTTTATCTATTTCGCTTAATTTTTGTTTTATCGTTATCTGTAAGATTTGAGTATTTTCTTTAAAAAATAATACTTTTCATTTAACAATATAAATAACTTTGAAAATATATGTATCGTTATTTATGAATTTCAAAAGCTTAGCAACTATATAATATCTATGTTTAATTATTTTTGATAGTTTTAAATCTATGCGATAAATAGCATCCAGTTCTTCACTTTTTTATAATCTATTGAATTTATATTAAATATACATAATGTCTCCTTGAAATAAGGATACGTTTAACAAGATGACATAGGCATGAAGTAGAAAAATACAATAGAATATTTTATCACAAATGCCGGCCAACTTGTCTAATGGTCAGCGTGCCTGACTACGGATAGGGAGGTCCTGGGTTCGAATCCCGGTTCAGGCATGGATGTACTTTCTCTCTCTCTCTCTATCCTGTCTTTGTCCTTTCCTTGTGTGTGTGAATGCAGTAAGAATGTTGCCTATCCTATAAACGGGTCCCTATGGCATGTGTGAGGGTGCGATGGTTGCCCACCCCCTGTGGTGCACTCGGGACAACGCCAAATTCTTAATTCACTTAAGCAGGTATTCTGCTTACGATTCATGTCGGGATGCTTGAAATTTAAAGCATGGTAATAGGCTGACCAATGTCCTAAGGTATAAAATACCTTAGTGCTCATCGAATAGGACTTCTCATAGTTATCGGGCCGTATTCAAGCACAGGGATTCCTCATGGTGCTTACACGTCTCAAGAGAAAAAAAAACACCTGGGAATTTCCTCCTCAAACATGAATGCAGAAAATGGAAGCGCAGTATAAATCTCTTTTTATTCAACTGTAGCTGGGATTAAACCTGGGATCCTTAGTTGGAAGATCACTGTTCTGTCCCTTAGCTACGGGCAGACAAATACCTGTTATTTTGAAAAAATGTATTTATTAATATTTGCATGCTGTTTTATTTTTCTCACATATAGAAAAAGTTTGAATAGACTAGACTCTGTCGAGTTCTTTTTAATTCTTTTTTTTTAAGATTAAATGGCTTAACACTGGCTCTTTTAACAATTTTCTACCAATTATATATTAGATTTTATTTTTATTTTACTGGATATGAAACTCTTCCTTTGTATTCATTCGACTAAACACTCACATGTATACGGTAATAAAGCTATAGTATGCTAAAATAGGCAGAGCGATAAACTTATAAAAATAAGTTTGATCATCTCTTAACATATTTTCCTTGCAGTTAATACGTATCAAAATTTAAATTATAGATATATACGACATTTATTTTATTGTTTATATAACAAACATATCAATATTCTTATTGTTTATATAACAAACATATGAACATATATATAATTTCATATGTTTGTTTATATAACAAACATATGAACTTGGATAACATTGGCAAAAATCATAGTTCAATCATATTTGTAATGAATATCGACACAATATTATTAAATATAATTTTTTATTTCTTTTTCGAATTATTGGTACAAAAAATGTATCCAAAAGACTACCGAAAGGGATTGAATTTACACGTTTTTGAATCATCTGGAGAAAAAAGATTCAAGATTTAAAAATATTTTAGAACTTATTTCTTAAATTTAAAACATTTTTAATCTTACTTTCAAATTATTAAAATTTCGATGGGAATTCACAAAAGTCGTGGAAAATATTAAAATTTGAGTATGTTCTTAGTTAATTTAATTTAGAGCAGTTCATGAAATGGCCAACGTCTCTGGGACTTCCGATTTTCATCGTCACCTCTGCCCTAATTTGCAATTCATTGATTGTACAAAATAACTGGTAAGGGAAATATTCAGTTTTATTATAATAATACTAATTAGCCCCTAAATGCTTCGTTATTATATTATGTTAACTCACGATATTTTGTTTCTAAAATTCATCTTCCGACAGAATAGTTAATGATGCTTTGATGACTGTTTTAACACAAGTATATCCACATAAATAAATGATAAATTAAGTGCGTAATAAACTAGAATTCGAACATTTAAATTATTTCAAAAGATAATAATGGGCAATAGATGGAATTGCAAAATTGCTAAAACTAGGTATTTAAACTGGCATAGAAATAAATTAATTTAAATTTTGTACAACTCAGTGGTTGCTCTAGAAAACCCAGTAATTTTTAAAATTAATACTTTCTATTTCTAAAAATTCAAGAAATTATGCCTATTATAGCAAATATTATATTCAATTCTACTGCTTTCAATGTGTGATGCTACCAAAAATTATTTTCAATAGCAAAAAATAATTAAAAGTCCATTTGTCATAGATAAAACTCTTTCTTTTGGTAAATGGACAAAAATTATAATCTAAGACCATATTTTTGCATAAATTTCAATGAAAAATTATCGTTATTAATAAGTTTTTATCCTGATAAATTCATTAATTACTTAGATATTTCATTACTTAAATTCATTCCTTAATTTGTTGTATATTTGGCCATTATTTTTATGCTACTCAAGTTTACTGTTAAAGGTAAATATAAATTTTTGCTGTTTATCATGATTTTTTTCCTTAATTTCTATTTTATATATATCTTTAAAATTTGAGTATTCTCCTATAGAAGTTATATATTTACAGAAAGCATACATTTGATATGTTTTGATGAATTTAATCATAATCTTAGTTTTCTAAATTTTTAAAATTTTTTTAAATATCATTTTAAAATAAAGCAAAAATTTTACAAATATATTGAGAAAATGTGTTAGAAATATTAATTAATTTTATTGCAATTCAAATAAATTATTTACAGAATTATTCGAATGATTAAATTATTGATAGAATTATTCGAAAGATAAATTAAGAATTATTGCAGAAAAAAACAGCTGCAGAATAATTATTTAAATTATTATCTCATTTAACTACCACACAGAAGTCCTTTTTGCCGTAGTACTTACAAAAACTTGTGGAATATTTCAGAGTTAAGTACACATAGCTCTGCTGGTGCATGTGTTCATAGCTTAGAGATTTTCGCTAATTTATGTAAATATATAAGTAACGAAAGAATTTTTTTTTATATAAAATGATTCAGAAAGCTTCATTATGATTCCTCGAATCAGCATTTAATCAATCTTTAATAATAAAAACTAAATCAGGAGGGTATTTTTGTTAATAGGACTTAATTATGGTTATTCGACTAAGCTATGCATTTTTAAGAATTTTTATTACTTATATTAAATATATATTTTTCCATTTAATTCTTCTTAAGGAATATGAAGATAAAAATGTATGAAGTTGGAAAACCTCCTAGAATTTAAATTTAGATTCGAGACGATGTGTGTGATTTCATTAATCACTATTTTATAACCTTAAAACTAAGTGGATTTGCCATAACACTATTTATATTACTAATTTCCAATTAAGAAAAAAATAGAAAAATAATAAATATTGCTCAAAGAGTGCAATTCTTCAGTCATGTAAATTCGATTTTTCAAGTTTAAAGATTTTTAAAATTATTATTTCAATTTCAAACTTTTTATTCTATTTAAAGAGTCTAAAAACCATAAGTTCGTAGATTTCAAAAATCGATTCATCGCCATTTATAGTGATAAATTATATTAATTTATTAAATATTTTTTATAATTATCATTAAAAAATAGGAAAAGCTCTTTTTAAAAAAAATATTGAGATTTGATATGCAAGGCAGAGAAATGCGACAATTAATCAAAATAGTAAACTGTGAATTAATTATTGTCAGTGGTTCCAGTAATTTACCAGCAGCCGTAGCAGTTGATGGCTTAAAAGTCCTACGACCATTGACCAATCAGTGTTCAGCCTTGATAGTCACTGTGATTGTTAATTAATCACAGTTCAGTGTCCATCCGCTGAGGCATCGGCAGCTCACAGGAGCTACAGCCTTTGAATTCGGGTCACGTTTACATTTATTTTGACCCGCCAACTCAATAGTGTGTGTACTTTCAAAGAATTTGGAATCATAACGAAATAAACATAAAATGAAATATAAATAATAATTCCTTAGAAAGGAAATAAATTAAATCTAAAAGTGTAAAAAATTTTATTTTACCTTATTTTAATTATTATTTTTAAATTTTCATTCACTACTAATTGAATTTATTTTATCAGGAATTTCAAACAAATACCAATTTATTAATTATTACCTTCTTAAAATATTGATTTAAGAAGGTAAATAATCTTTCTCATAAAATATGTTGGGGTAAATTAATAGGTGATTAGGAATTTCAATTTAGTGATTTATGAATTTCTTCCTCACTGCAAACGGTTTTGAATATCTATAGTGTTTAGAATCTAATATAAACTAGGCCAAGGTTGAATTAGTACTATTGTGCAGAAAATTAGGTCCTCTCAGAGTGAGATGATCATATTTGAGATCATAGGTATCAAGCCTTCGACTTTCTTGATATGAGAGCAACATCTTTGCCCACCAAGTTCTTCGAAGTTAAATCTTCTGTATTTACTGACTAGCTGCTTAGGATGCTTATATTAAGAAAGAATAATTACTCCAGAATGTGCTCACTTACGTTTTCCGAAACCTTTCTTGATTTTCTTTGGCTCTTATATAAAAAGATATGAAATTTTATAAAAATTATTGTATCAGCCTATACTATGTATTAAGAAGCTAAAGTTCTCTGGAAATTTCTTTAAAAAATTTATTGAATAGTTTAAATGGAAGAGCCTTATATACCGATTATATAGATGGCTTGAATACTGGGCTTGCTATAACTAACAGTCTAAACTTTTAATGCATTATTAAATAGCTTATTTTTAGAGAAAATTTTTTTATTTAATTAGTCATATATTAGGTACAAAAACTTGTTCCGATTATATTTTATAAACTGAATTTAAGCCAAGAAATCAAAATTATAAAGTGGGTGAAAGATCTCAGACAAAGTAAGTAGACAAATACAAGGCGTGGATTCATCTCCCAATTTCATATTTAATTGAAATAAATGTAACATGAAATATAAATATTTGTATCTTTTAGGTAGTATGCTTATATGCATCTTCGATGTTATATTCACGTGACGTGTCACATGACATATTCTGTAAATCATTGTGTAATTCCGAAACAACATAAATATGCAAATAAGAAAACTTAGAAATACTCATTTATGTAATTTTTCTAATTAATAGAAGCTTAATTGTTATTTATATATTGTGATAGAATGAAGTAAAGACAGGACCTTGAAAAATGAATTTTTTATCATTATTAATTCATAGCATAATTCATAGGAATATGTTTAAAAAAATTTTTAAAAAAAGCATAAAATTGTAAGAATTTTAATCACAAATTTTAATACAGCTACTCGCTTGAGTAAAGATCATTTTTCAAGGCTTAATTTAGAAAAAGAAAATCCTTTTCATTTTTAACATCACTAAGTGCAAATGAACATAACAAAAATGTATTCCATTTTTCACATAAATGTTCTGAAGAAGAAATTCGAAGAAGAATAAATTCAGATAGACTTAATAAAAAATAAGACATCAGATAAAATACTCACATCTCTTAGTATAATAAGAATTCTTTCGTACATATTAAATCATTATTTTAATTTTCGATGAAGACAGAAAATAACCCAGACGCCTGTAAAAAGTAAAAATTTATTACTTCCGTACCTTTTTTAATGTTCAGTACTTTAGAGGAGAACAAATCTTGAAATTCCGTGAGAGATAAAAAAGAGGAATATTATAGATAAGGAGAGAGAACGAGCGGTTGGCACTGTCTTGGCGACAACCTTGCTTTCATAGTTATCTCAGCAACCCTATTCTTCATTGGACGGTCGGTTGGGTGAACGCGCTATCCACAACATTCTACGCTTTGCTTGCTTTGAGTGAGGTTACTGCTGCGGGTCTCTTTTCTTCCCCTCTTCAAGGAGGGACCCATGTTATCTCAACAAAATAGACACGTGATTTAACCACGTGCATAAACTCTCCCAAGCAAATCGGTGAAATATTGATTAAACTGAAGTGAATCAAAGCAATCAATGAATTTTCATCTCATTAAATCATTTTCTGTTTAAGTGAAATTTAGCCATTTGTGTTTAGCTGGTAGATGAAAAATATTCTTTTTTCTTCCCATCTCCTAACTCTGTTATGATCGATTTTGTGTTCCCTGACATTTAGAGCTCGGCGTGAATCCTCAATCTCTGCAAAAATCCGCTATCTGCAGGAAATTTGCACGCGTTAACAATTTATTCATTACTTTCAATTTGGATTACCTTCAATCGAATTCGGAAGAATTTATTTGAATATTCTTGGATCTATACTGGAACTTTATTTCATATTCATATTACAACGTATTTTCTAATTTGAAACTTTATTTTAAGTGATATTATTTTAAAGTTAGAATATTTTAGAAAATTGATATTTTATGAGCCTGAATCGAATTCTATTTGTCAATTAAACGGAGACATTTTACATAAATTTGAAAAATTACAAAGTTTTTCTTTGCAGACTAAGTAGCAAGTTGTCAGTTGGCAAAGTAACAGCTTATCAATGGAAGAAGTAGAAGACATGGTTTTTGTGGAGCAGTTGAATTCCTTCGTACATCAGTGGATTGAGCTGGGTAATCTGTTCGAAAATATACCAAATATCCCAAATCTTCGTCTAGTTCACATATTACCACCAGCTTGTATAGCCATTGCTTTGACACGCAGCATCGAATCCGCTCTTACTAAGCAATTCTGGAAATATTAATCTCATAAGAGATTAAATTCTAAAGGTGCTACCAGGAATCTCTGCTTTTAACCATTCTTATAAGTGACATTTTAGTGCTGGAATTTTTATTCAATAGATCAACGAGATATTCCTCTGGAAGTGTTTTACTATTGAGTATATAGCAACATATTTTAAACTTACATTCAATTTTAAACTAATTTCATCAAGGAAGTGAACACATTTCTAACTTTGAAACCATTTTTGCGAGACTTCAGAACCTTTCTCCAGTCATGCCACCAGTGGCATCTAGTTTGACCATAACGGGCGTGATCTGGGCTTGCCTGTCCATGATCTCTGCCATCCTGAGTGCTGCTGGATTTTATTTACCTTTCTGGATAAAAGGAAGCCTAGTAGACGGCACAGATGTAACTTTCGGTTCTTTTCGACGGTGTAACTATCCCCGTTTGACAGTCGAGGGCAAATTAGAGATGGTTCACGAGTGCGGGAGATATACGTCATTTCCGGATATTCCCAGTCTGTCCTGGCAGGTGACAACCGTGACTGTGGGTCTGGGTGCTGCAGTGTCCCTGCTGGTGGCTTTCACTGCGCTGTCCGCCTGCTGTCTGGCGGATGTCATCACGAAAACAACGGCCAGGATACTTGGATTGGTGCAATTGATTGCCGGTGAGTACTCGATAAAACAATACATTGCTAATTTTATTCATAATTTTATTAATTTTATGTAGGCCATATGAGATTGCGAGTAATGTGCTTGTAAAATATCTCTAGCAACACGAATGGCTAATACAGATAAATTTAAATTATATGCATAATTTCTGTGTTGTATATATTTTTTTAAAATTATAGAAATTTACAAATAATATTTTATGGTTTAATATTTTACTTGAGATGATTCGTTAGATCAATGCATACGAAAAATTTCAATTACTTTTATGTCAATATACTGTCTTTTCTCCTTTATGAAAATATAGTTCTTCTATATATTACAAGGTATAAAAATATTTTAAAAATACACATAATATACCATTCAAAAAATCCTTCTATATGAATTCTATTCACTGACACAATATGTAAAAAATCTGCGTTTTCTTTTTATTTCTTTTGTTATGTACTTTTTTATAATTCAATTTTCAAATAATTAGAGTACATGCATACTGAACATTCCTACCTCAAAGAAACTTAATTATTATTTCCGTATTTAAAGTTCTAATAATATTAAGACTACTAATTTTAAAGCTTTGCTAAAGTATTTCATTAGAGAATACTAAAATTTTATGAATCAAATTCCTAAAATTTCTTTTGTCCTCTTGGGATACATTAGTAAATATTTAATAATGAGTTGAATTATATCATATTCCATGATTAAAATTTTCCAAATGCAGAATATTTCTGATTATTATAATTTTTTAAGATATTCTGCATTGTATATATTAAAATTTTCCAAAAGAAGTATAAAAACATGAAAATAGTGAAAATTTAATTTTGTGATATCATTTATGTAGGAAGTTATTACAATAAAATAAATGGGATGCATCATAAACAGCCTAAGATACTTAAGCGATACATTTTTTACTATTGCACATGTTTAATATTGATCGCATTAATTGTGTTTAACCATCATTTTCCTCTGTAATCACTCTCCAGATTTACTTGGGTGTTTCATGTAGTCTTTAAGCAAAATTTAGATAACATTTTGCCACCTTTGTTTGTCACCCGATCGATAAAGCCTCGTTTTCTGTTCAAAATGAATGACCCGATTTTGAGTGTCGGAATTTTATAAGGCTTTTCGAGTAGATTTTTTCTTCTTTTTTTTTAAAAGAAATACCTGGAATATTAAAGATCTGAAATTTTACTTGAGGTTGAATGACAAGTGAAAGTTTTTTATGTTGGTAATGTTTACTAATTTGAATAGCAAAAACATTTTAAAATTTCTATGTAAAACATGTCGTAAAATTCATGCATTAACTTTTTAAGCTTACATTTATGAACATCGTTAAAGACTTTATTTAGCACTTAAATTAGCCAATTTGCTTAAAAGGGAACTGGATTAGAATTCAAATAAAATAAGCAGAAAACACTTGAGTGTTTCTAGCACTTTAAATAAAACGCCAAATTTTTAATTGTTCGTTAGCACATCTGGCAATATTTACTTGTGTACTTATATGCTTCTTATAGTACAAAAATTAGGGCAGCTTATCCTTAGCTTTTGCGCCATAAAAGCTTACCAACCATAATTAAAAAGAAAGTTTTGTGGCACAGTAATAGATAAGCTTACAGATTTTCAAAAAATATCTCAAAGTTCTCTTTATTTGACAGTCTTAATTATGGCTTCGATTAAAAATAGCCCTGTGTAGATTTATTTTTTCGAGTTATTTTTGCATTCTTCTGCTAATTCGGATTCGAATCTTCTGCTAATCCACAAATTTTAACTTGAGAACAGGTTTTTAGATAAAATGAAAAAGTAATCGGTTATTTTATTCTAAATTATATTTTGGTTTAATACTCTCTCTCTCTGCAATGCAGAACAACTTTACTGATCTGAAAATTGATTTATGGTTAAAAGAAAAAATGAATTTCGAAGTTTACTTTAATTTTGACCGATTTAAAAAGTAATATTCAAACTAATGAAATCCAGATTAATGACTCGATTTTAAGTAAAATCGAACTTTTACAATTCATTAACAATTCATTACTTTACTAAAAAATGAATCCTTACTGCAGTTAAAATAACATCAACTCTTCTCAATATTTTTTTACAAATTTATTTATTTTATAGTTAGCTTATCACCTTCATCTACATAGTATTAAAGAAATTCACTTTATATCTCAGTTTAATTATATTTTTTCGTGAATAGGAAAGTAGATAAGAACTTTCCAACTCAAATGATAATATATTTTTATAGGAAGCCTGCCTTAAAGATGTATCGATTTCATTTTTTAACTTGAAAGGTATAATAATTCATCAAGTAAAAAACTTGGTTGATACTAATTATAAATTTAGATAATTATATAGTACTTCAGAAAATTTCAAATTACCTTTTAAACATATTTTTATCAATTATTTTTAATCAATCACAATAAAATTTTATAAGTCTAATGATTCGCAATAAAAATATCTCCTAATGTTGAAAAATAAATCATTTCCTAATTTTTAAGCAGTCAAAATTATTTGTAACAAATTGTACAAAATGATTAGAATCATAGTTGATTCATGAAAACGGATTTAATATACTTTATTTTGAATCTATGAAGTAGATTATTGTATAAAAAGGTGGTACTGTCCGACATTGAAAATGCAACACAAAGAAATGACCAGAAAATTGTGCAGGTAAGATATAAGGTAAGGAACCGACAGAGTGGATAATATTCCTGACGCTATTGCTCCTTGGTAAATATTTGTTGAAAGCTTGTTCTTGTTGCATAGGGTGCCTGTTATTGCCGAAAATGCCAGGCCATCGTCAATGGAGTCAGTTTCAGTAGATAGATTCAATAGTTTATGCGGGCATGGTGATCGGGCTCAGAAGGGCAAATTGGTCCTTACGGCAAATCACAGCAGACAAACGCTTTCATAGTGCTCTGGTTGTTGTGAAAATGGTTTGAGCAAGGAACTGTGGAACATTGAGGTAATGTTGCAATCAGAGTAAAGTCATCACGTGTGGTTTGACTTGTCAGACTGGAGGCAATGATGGCCCCGCAAATCACGTCTAGCGAAATTCTGAAGTATGTGCAAGACACCCTGGATACTTCCATATCGAGAAGAACCATTTGCCGTCGATTGGTTGCTAGTGGTCTGCTTTCATGGTATCCATTACGAAGACTGCCACTGACCCCACAGCATAAACGCCATCGTCTGAAATGATGCTGATTAGAGGGATGTGGACTACGGAATGACACAGGATCATCTCAGATGATACACACTTTTATTTTTGCAGTGATAGTCGTCGATTAATAAAATTTAATTATGTCTCACATAATTATACAAGTTATCCAGTATTAACTACAATAATTCAAGCTACTTTCAAATGTTTTAATTATGCTTACTGTATATGTTAAATTATTTTTATTTAAACATTATATTAAAAATATCGCCTATTAGTAATTTTTAATTTATGTAACTCAATATGTATTTACCCACTTTGTTGTTGAATAACCGGCACTATGGTCTTTAAAATTTCACCCTCATCACAAAAATGTATGTGTTGAGAATGGGTTTTACAATAAAAATCTCATCAAAATTATACTTTGTTTGAAAATTTGTATTTGAATACAACGTGGGATTTCTATGTTGAAGATGATCCATAATAATATGAAACATTTCATTAAATTATCGATCCCTGAAGAATTCCGCATTGCCATAAAATTTTACTACGTACTTAAGGACTTCAATAAATTGTCGAAATTCTTCACACTTAAAAACATTTTAAAGAAAAATCAATTTTCAAAAAAATTTCTCTAACTTCGAAATTTTTTCTTAAAATACGTTTCGCATTCTTTAGTTTAATAAATATTGAAATATTTAAAAAACTATTATAAATTGTAAAACTTTCAGCTATTTTAGAATTTAAGTAATTAGTATATAATATCGCTGTGGTATTAAGAGAGAGTTAATATAACTATATATTAAATATTTAAAACTCTTCAATATCCTACGAGTCAATATGTCGCAAGAGTAAATTGTATTAGGTTAGAAAAATACGTTATATATTTCTGTTAATTTCTCTTATGTCACTAATTGAAATTATTGTTCATTACTTTATACAATAAGCATTAAAGCGGAAGCATATTGGAAAACAATCGAATTTAATGTTAATTTACGTATATTGTTGATTTTAAATATCTAATTTTCATTTGGGATTCACATGATTAGCGGAATAAATTAGTTAAATCGCGTCTAAATGGAAAATGTATGTAAATTGCATTTATTTTTATCAAACTATTGCAAAAAAATACTAAAATACTGATATTTAATATTGTATAAGTTTCTGGTAAAATAAAATTAAAAGATATTTTTTAATTTTTTTCATTTCTGATTATTGTAAGTCATAGGAAATATTTTAATTTTCTTACGAAACTCTAATTCTGGTGCCACACGAAGTAAATAAGATAACAAATACGGTGAGTAAATCGCTTGAAAAATCATCCACACCGTAGCTACGTTCTGGCGATTGAGAAACGTGCAAGCCTTTTGTACCCACTGTGAATCGACACGGTTCTTCTAATTGCGAAATGGAATTTCTAATTGGACACTGAACTCTATATCAAAGGTGAAGTTGTAGTTTCGAACGGATTTTCTTGACGTCACTCGTGTTGTAATGACGTTTGACCCAAGTTATCGCGTCTGGAAAGATAAGTTTGAGATGTTCGTTGCTTATCTTAACATTCCTCACTTAAAAAGAATTTATTGATAAATCTGTGCCATTTAAGTATATAAACATTTGCTTTAATTATTAGTCTTCTATGTAAATGATTTTACAAATAATATCAAATAATTGCATATTGTTATTGTCCTAAACAATCTTTTTTTTATCTTTAAGCTTTTTAAGCAGTTTTTCAGTACTAATCTTTATTTTAAACGTCCATGTGTTCGATTATTTCCACTCGAGTGCCAATTTTGTGATTCGAAATTCACCTTAAATCATAGATCTCGACTGAGTTATGTCGCAAGTGCAAATACTATATAGAATACTAGATTAATCAACAAAAAATGTTGTAGTAACAACTATCTTATTGAATGTGTGTGTGGATTTATTAAAAAGACTCGCATTATTCTTAATATTCATCAGAGATTAATATGATACAAATGGAATGTATTTTAAGGATGTGCACTAAATTAAAATTTTTAGGCAAATCTCCAGAGTCGAAAATAGTTTTCTTTTTTATTTTTCACTTGAATATAATGTCGATATTGAATTTTCTTTTTCAGTGATGGAAATTATAAAATGCCTTTTATCTTGTTATTTTATCCTATGTTAATTTCAAATTTTGTATTAATTTTAGTAATTTAGTAATCCTAAGTTTCAATTTTCAGTAAAAACTACTTTTGTTTGTAGACAAGATTTTTCTTATCACAATTATTAATTCCTTTATGTTAAAATAATAAGTTAACGTATCAGTTTTAATGTTTAAAGAAATAATAAAGCAGCTCTCCAGGAAGTAGTTAAATTTAAATAGTACTTAAAATTCAAATATATACCTCTAAAATAATACAAAATTCACTCTTGAATCATTTGCAGAAATTTCGTTCTACAAGTAATTCATTTATTTCAGTCTGCAATAACTAATGCAGTACTAATAAAGTTTTGTGAAAATATTCAAGCTTGCTAGTTTGAAACAACAAAATATTCCAAATAACGCTTAAAAATTAAAGCTCGAGCTGAAATTCATGGAAAAGCTACTTCCGGGAATGTCCAGCTGTAACAAACGTAATTCAATTACACCATCCCGTTGTAGGGATGTAGCAGTGCAGCCAACGGTTTGGCGACTGCACTTTACCACTGTTCTGCCGAAATGGAAGCTTAATCAAAGTGGCAAAAATTCCAAGCCTTCCGTGTCTTTAATCGTTATATCTGTGCTTTGATCAAAGATGTTGTTATCGTGAGGTAATTTATTAATATTTAATGAGAAATTTCCTTTCATGTCATTAACTTGAAAATTCCTCTAATCGGCTTAAGAGAGATAGGTACACACACATTATTGGACTTTTTGGTGCTACAGCCCTCGTTATCATTAAGAGTCCGCTAAGGACGCTTCTATTGATCTGTAGCAAAGAAACGTTTTATTTCCCTGTACTTTGATTTTATACTTGGCCGTCAATTAGATTTGTATGCTTGGTATTTTTGTTTAAATTTAAATTTTTATTTTACTTCAGTTAATAAAATATTGAATTAGAACCTAATGAAAAATAACAATCTGGAATTTTCGTTATACCAGTTAAAATATATTTAAAGTAATTTTTTTTCTTTGTTAACTTGAAATTATCCACCTATTTGAAACTAGAAAATCTAAGGTCATTGTTTAAATATTCAAAATTTTTGATTTACTAATATAGATGGGTGAATTACTTTCTATTAATTTAAAAAATTACATAATTTGGGAAACCGTTTTTTAGATCGATGTCAAAAAGTAAAATTAAAATTTCAAAAAATAAAATATTAATTTTAATTTTAAATGGTCAAAAATTTAAAATGATACACAGAAATATTAAAAACTAAATTCTGTGGAGCACGACAGCCCATGTGGGCCAAGATTTTCAGTTCCCATCTGTTTTCTTGACCGAGAGGCCTTGGGGTGCAAAGCACATGTCCCGGTTTGGTGGTTAGCCTATAACGATACCCTCTGTGTTTAGTTACGAAGCACGCTTGGTACTCAGTTTATTGACACTCTGAAGGAATGAAAGGCTGAGTCGACCTTGCCCAACCTGAGGATCGAACATCCTCAGGTTGGATGCTAAGGGACCTAACTTATGAGACCTGTGCTAAGGAGCGTGAAACGCTACCATTAAGCCATCCGACTTAGAAGTATTAAGGTTGTAATATTAATATTTTTCCTTCAAAAACTTTAGAAAACAAATTTTTAACACAACAGCGATACACATAAGTTTTTTTTTTTACAGATTATAGTTATTTTATATTCTGACTTTGAGTGAATTCATCTTAGCAAAACTGGTTAATGCTTTTCTGATTGTTGCCCATAAGTTTGAATCCCACCTTTAGCTTTAATGTTTGTAATTGTTTGGCATCTCCATTTTAAGCTATAAGTCCCAATTTAATTAGTCGTTATATGCAAAATATGAACTTTGAGCGACAAGCAAACCAAATGAAATTTCAATGATAATTTGATATATATGACAAATCGTATTTAATTACTGGAGTGACTTTATTGATCAAACTTTATCGTTTTAAATGTGTTTTCTTCTGATACAATTAACTTATGACTACACTTGTATAAAAAAGCTTCTTTTCAAAATATTTTCTAATGTTCAGATATTTAATTTAGTGTATAATATCCATTAATGTTATTTTCTAAAATATTTTTTAATTCTTTATCAATAATTTTAAATTAGTTCGTATTTTAAATTTCTCCAAAAATAAAATAACAGATCAACTCTTTAATTGTTCGGGAAGACGCTTGCCTGGTCAAATATTTCATTTAACTGTAAGGCACATCGCTGTAAAAAAATTTTATGTCTAAAATTTGTAAGTATTTCTATTGTTATATAGAAGCAAATATTGTAAAATATAAATTTCTCCTAACCAGTCGCTTTATGAAACTGTTTTTGCATGTAAATACAAGGCACAATTTATTTTAGAAAAAAAAATTCTTAACAAAATGAAATTTTTTGCATTCTGATTAAATAATTAAGATTTAGATACTTTATTAGCCATATAATTGCTCTCATAATTTTTCAGTTTACTTTATCCAGTGTTTACAACTTTCAGTAATACTTACACAATTTAAAATGTAAACATTGTAAAAAAAGTTTAAATTCTGAATTACCTTTACCAAAAGTTATAGAAGGAACAGTTTTATATCAAACAATACCATTTAACAAGGAAGAAACGTTCTACGGTCCATTACCTTTTCAAATCAAAAGCCATGTTTCATAGCTGTTCAACCGTTGAAATACAATCTTGTTTTATTGTTGTGTGGAAGAGATCAGCAATTATTTTTTACTTGACCAGTCCAGGTTCTCAACAGGGGAATTTATCAAAGGGGTTTTGGGGAAAAAATAGAGCGGAAAGATAATTGGACAAGATGGCAAAAACTTTTAGAAAAGCATTATTGCTCTAAGGTAGTTCAATCAGCAAGTTTAACGAAATATTTGGGTTGGGATTGTTTGCTTGACTACACTAACGAAAGCTTTGGTGTCTGATTAATTTTATCCTTTATTCTATTTATTATCTGCATAGGAAAGATAAAATAAAAACCATTGTGTATTCAAAGTATTAAGCGACTGTACCTCGCTTTGTTGACTTAGCAGAATTATGAAGCAAGTTATAATATTTATGATTATAAATGCTTCCTTGTAATGATTTTTAAAACTATTCAGTGTACAGTTATGATGAAAAATTAATAATTATACTATTATATTTAATACTTATACCAAATTATTTAATTCAGAAAATACATAAATTTCTAAATTTAAAAACGTACTAAACTTTGTTTATGAACTTTTCTTATTGTATCTCTCGTGTCGAGTTTTGCTTTTTTTTTTTACTGTCTATAATTAAGATAACTTAAATCGACTACATATATTTTTCATTTATATTGAATATTTTGTTCAAGATTAATAACTTGGATAATAAAGCTTTTTGAAAAGATCAAAACAGTCTTATGAAGAAATTATAGATTATATTACAAGTTAATATTTTAAAGTACTGTTATTCAAATGAATTTCCTATAGCGGTTAATTGACTAGAAAGCAAAATTAACCATTTTGAAAAGTGCTTTACAAAATATACAAAATAATTATGATTCTCCATTGAAAATACTATATGAAAGAAAAACTGAAGTTTGTATTTCACAGCCTTAAAGAAACGTTTATCCTTTATGCAATATAGATATAATATTGCACAGGAGTTGTTTTCGCTGATAAATCCAGCTGGTATTTAAAAGGATAACTCTCTAGCTTTTTATTCAACAATTTGTAGGTTCTACTATCATATCGAGCTTGGATATTTATTGGGTTGTTTGGCAATTTCGTTTTTCATGAAAATGAAAAACGTATAACGAATAAATATCGTATTGCATTGCATATTGTCCATTCTAGTTCAATATCTTTTACCATCTTTCTGGTAGTAGCACGATTTCACACTCATAAAGTGGTTGGTTTTTACTAGCAAAAAGCTGATCCAGGTTTTTGCATTATTTCTCATGCACAAAATGTAGAGATGGTGAAATTGATAAATTTACCTTAGTAGTGGATGTTTGCAATGGCTCAGAACCACTATATATATACTTTAAACCGTATGCTCCATCGAAGTACCCCTTATTGCGATAAGTGACTTAGGCGGTGGTGAAATTGATAAACCAAATTTTGAAAGTGCTTAAAACAGTTTTAACAAATAGACTGCAATTCACTTAGGCCTTGTGAGCAAATACTACCATAGAGGGACAAAGATTTCCAGCTTCTGTATTAGAGTAAAAACGTAGAGTTTCTAATTGAATGGTCAGTGCCCTTTAATCAATACTTCTCGACTTCAAAATCTTTATTTGGACATAGTTGTTTGTTGTGGTTTGGAATTCATTTAAAGTCATAACTTAGATTCTAATTAGTCTTTCTGCACGAAAGGTGGCTATAGAACTAAATAAATGAAATAATAATAAAACATTTTAATTAAGTTTACTTTATTCCCCCCCCCCCCCAAAAAAAAACTCATTTTAGAGAGTTATTTAATCTTTTCAAAGTCGCTGTTAATGTGGAAATTAATGGAAATTGACCCAGAAGTTTTTCTGATGTATGAAATCAATGTGAATGTTTTTTTAAATCGCAAAGAGAGAGAGAGAGAGAATCTACTTATAAATGATATGCAGCGACTGCTATTCTCTATTAAAATTGAGCAAAAAATTACTATACTAATTTACTATATTTTATTTCTTGTTTTCAATAATAAAATTACTTTTCTGGTTTTATAAGGTGAAATGTACTTTTCCAAGAAAAAAAATGAATTCATTTAAATTTGCATATCATTTGTATTTAATATGTTAAATTACATTTTCTGTTTTAAGTTATAAATCTAGCTACATTAGAGAATTTTATAGTCTTAAATTTTGCCTAATTATGACTTATAATTTGTTTTTACAAGAAAAACCAAATCCGTTTTTTATTCAAATTTCAAAATATCGTTTTTATTTGAATGAAAAATTGCTGGTGTAACTGTCTTATAGATTTATTTATATAATTTGCATGAATTTGCTTTGCTTTCAAGTTTTTCCTTCTAATACGCTTTACTTTAAAGTTTTCCATGATTCCAATAATTCTTATTTACTTACTACTTTCATTTAATATGCAGCTGGTACTTATCGCTTGACATTTTTTTTTATTCTTGATGGAGGAAATATATTTCTGGCAACGAATTTTATGAGGGATTTTCACCAAGTAATTTAAGTACGGAACAGCAGCATATTTAATACCAAAAAGTGCGAACTCTCGCCTAATGAGGTGGTCATATCTCGCAGCAAGAATTTCAGGAATCATCGCTCATAACCCAGTTTTCTCTTTTCATGTTCTTTTTTTTTTTCTTGTTTTTCTTCCAAAGTTGGCAGCAAACATTATATATTTTGGTGGAATCCAGCGCTATTTATGGATTTCACTCCTTTTATGCCTTACTTATCCTTTCGAAAGGCATATTTTTAAAATTTCTTTTTTTTTCCCGTGGCAACGATTGTTCGTTTCTCCCTAAGTGAAAACTGATACTGTGATCAATGTTGCAATGCATTGGAAGTGTTAATATTTGATATTAGTAATCTGTGAATTCTGAGAAAGTTCTGATATTTTTTTAACGTATATTAAAATTCCATTTTGAAATGAGTTCTTAGAACCAAAATTGTGTTAAATTTTATGTAACTTTCTTTATTGTACTAAATTAGATTTGTTTGAAATTCAAGTTTATATTTGAGTATTATGTAATTGGTTCAAGAGATAATTGTAATATGAATTATTTTAATTGTAAATAAAGTTATATTATGCCAATATAATAAATTATTTGATTTATATAAATAATAACTGAAAATAAAAATCACTTCTAGATTCTTTTTATTATATAATAAGAATAGCAAAACTTTTCTTAAATTATTGGTAAGCCGTTATAATAGGAATGAAAAATATCGCTTTTTTATGGCTTGTTTAAAATTATAAGATAATAATCAAAATATTTCATCAACTTATGTTGCTACTACTTGTGTTGTAGGGCAAATGATATATTAGGAAACGCATTGTTTAACGTGTTGTCTTTGTTAATATTTATAAAGGAAGCTTATTCAATTTACAGTAGGAATTATTAATATTTAAAAAGAATATTTCATATATAAATATACTTATTTGTGACTCTTTTTTTGTCTTTAGTTTATTATAAAACCAATTAATTAATAATTATCAACTACTCGATAACTAAATAATTTTATTTATTATTAATTTAATTGATTATTAAGTTCCATTATCAAAATAGCGTAGTTAATTTCTTTCAAACAACAAAAAAATATTCAAAATTTTCTCCTCAATTTGAAGGTGTTTCTTTAGAATTATAAACTACAACCAAATATCGAATTTAATATTTGTGTTCATATTTATTGAAACTTCAGGGTGTATCTTTAATTAGCTTTCATATTCAAAGTGTGCCCATCTAGCGTCATTCATTTAAAATTTCTCTACCAGTAAGGTAGACTGAAAGGATAACGTTTCAGCCGCAAATTCAACAGTTCGTGCGTTTGATTCCAGTTTCGGTTGTAGATATTTGCCAATTTGCAATCCTCTTTAAACTCTATGCCTTAATTGAATTATTTTTTGTGTGCAAAAATAACCGAAGAAAAACAAGAAGCTAAAAGTAACATAATTACAAAATGTCTCAACCATTAAACTCGAGAAATGTTTATCAGCCCGATGTTATTTTAATCTAATATCTCCTAAATGTTTCTAAACTTAACAAAATTGTTTAATTAGTTCATTGAAAGTTTTAAAACGCTAGGTTAAAATTTGAATTGCGAATTTATAATCGTTGATTTTCTATGTTGTCTGGAATCTGGAAGTCATAACTCGTTCTTATTGCATAATCTATTAAATAATAAGATAAAAATATCGTCATCACAATTTTTACAAAAATATATATAAATATGTATACATATATATGTCTTAACGACCACAAAAAAAAATAATAAAAGATACTTGGAAAGATTGGCAAGAGTGTTCACACTTATATTCACTTTCATTTCACGTTTCATTTCCCGAATATGACGCACCTGCAATACATCCGAGTTGCTTTCATCCGACGCCTTCGAGTTCTCGGCGTTTTCTAGAACCGGATCTGAAGGACACTTCTATTAGCATTTGGGATGAGTGTCTCCATATTTAAACCCTTTCACAAGGCGGCGTTGTTTTCTTTTTGACGGCCGCTCTCCACCTAATGACACCCGACAGCTAATCGCAGAGGGGACGATGCGGTCCGAATAACAAAGTAGGACATTTGCTTTTGTTTCATGGAAGAAAGCTTATGAATAAAGGCCAACGGTGTCAAAGACTTGGCGACTCCAAATTATTCAGCGTCTTCTTTACTGTTTCTTTTTCTGAAACTTATTCATTGTAATTAAAAAAAAAAAAAAACCCTTTTTTGAATTGAATTTCTAATATCTAATTTGTTAAAGGAAAAAAGCTTTGATTTAATAGTTATTATAGTAATTGTCATAAGAGTATTAGTTTAATTAAAAACATAAAAAATTGCAATATAGCTATAGCATAAACGGTGAAAGTGTCCATATTTTGATACAAAATTAGGTAGTTTAATTTTACTTATTTACCTCCATTGATCGATCTCTTTATCAATTTATATAAAGATTTATAATTATGATAGATTGAGCCTATCGTGGTATTTTATTCATCTAGCTTAGGAATGCCTTAAATGTGGTAGGTTAAATTTTTGATTTATTTAATCGTAATTTCAAGTTGTTCAATCATAAATTATTATTTAAATACAAATATATGTCCAGAGGTGACTTGGAAATAGATTTCCAATGATGTTATTTTATTCATATTTTAATTCTTATACTATGTGTATCCTGTGATACTCGAAATAGAACAATTCAACTAAGTTTTTTTTCTGTATAATGCAGTCAAAAATTTAAGAAGGCAAGATGCTGGGTTTTTTTTTTAAATTAACTATACACATGTTTTCATAAATTCATCATACAGTAATGAACAAGCTTAATGGAAGTATAACGATATCATATTAGAGAGCTGGAATCTTCTCTAATATGATATTGTTTCCATCTATTTTAAGATACTGAAGTTTATCATAGTTATCTTTAGTTGCTTTTGTCGATTCCTGATTCAAAGAATGCTTTTTTAAAGAAGATATAAACAAAACCGGTCTGGTGAGTGATTTAGTTAAAAGATTTTCGTAATGAATCCACAATTTTCATTAATCCATATTGTAATCCATTCTATGTGTATTCAATAGAGTTTTGGTCTGAAATTTTCTTAAGCCATATTATTTGAATCTATATGTGTATAAGTTTTTTTTAACAGAGGTGATTGATGAATAGTTAGTAATGCAACCTATAGTTTTATAGTAGTGCTCCATTTTTCCATTTTGAGCTTGAATGTTTTTGTGTATTGGTTCAGAATCCACTTTAAATTATAAGTCCTGGTCTAATTAGCTGTAAATAGTGTTAGAAAATTTACTATGTGCGAGAAATAAGCAAAAATTAATCTTGGTAAAATTTGCAGTTAGAGGTATATTATTTTCATTCAAGTAGAAATTTGATATAAAACTCGTATTTCTTTGAAAATTATTGTTTATTAATATTTTATATAATTATATAAATTGAGAATATGTTTAGAAGGGAATATTACACAAACTAGCAACATCTTTAACTTTATAAGTTACCAGAGTGCTATAATAGGATTTAGCCATGAAACTCAATTACTTTTAGTCAGCGCTATGTCATTTTAATTTATTAAAATCTCCTTACTCATATGTCGTCATAAACCAACCATACATGCTTTAGTAAGCTCATTGTTAAAGTTTACAACCACAGTCATTGATTTTCTATGTTGTTTTGAATCGGAAAGTAAAAACTCGCGTAAATTTTTAAAAAAAGAAAAAAAACTATTTTTGTATTAAAAAAAATTGTATCTCTGCAGTAAAGTAAGTAATTATATAGTTTGGAAAATCTTTAAATTTGACTGATAGTGAAGAAAGCAATCTATCTTGACAAAATTAAAATCTTCCTTTCAAATTATTTTTATTGAATGCCATAATCTGGAATTTCTTTTCCTTCGTTGATCGTCTGCTTGTTTAGTGTTGCTAACTTATTTCATCTAGAAAAAAAAATGAAATGCACAATACCAATTAGCAGCTACATATCTTCTAATATCAATCAGCCAATCACGGAAATGAATTAAGTGTCAAGGTTAGTCTTACCTTGGTGCCGCGCCACTTTGCAAATAATCTAAAAAAAAAAATAAAAGGAATGTTTTTTTATAATGAATGAAACAAAGAAAATCGTTTGCACACACCCTCCTTTTACTCCCCCAGTCGCAGATCTGACCTCCATCTGAAGGAAAACGTGCCCTCTAACACACGTGTACAAATCGTTCCATTTAATTTCTTTTCTTCATTTGTTGTTGAACGCGAGTCTGGTTCCGGCAAGCGGAAAATAAACAAAGCCCAGTATAAATTGAATTTCTCCATGATGAGAGAATTAATGCGGTCCACTTTTTTTCCGTTTTTTTCTTTTTTTAATTTAGAATTTAGCTATGAGAATGTAGAAAGATCGTGGGTAGAAGAATGAAACGTGAGAATGAATCTTTTTATTTTATTTGCTGTCATACACTGTAATTAAACCATCTTCAATTAAAATTTTTTTTGATAATTAGAAATATACTATTGCTGATGTTGAACTAAGGAAGTACAACTATGTTTACTTTAATATGTTACAAGTTGTTAAACTTTTGTAATTTGTATTAATTTAACACCGAAATGTAAACTTAAAAATTTTTGCCATTTGTATATAACTAAATTTTTTAAAACAATTATTTATTCTTTATATTATGTTATCGTTTAAATTTTATTGTTCTGTTAATCCTAAAATTATACTCATAACTTGAAATCGATATTTCTAAAAGAATTTTATAATCTATATAAAAGTACTTCAATCACTTTAGATAAACAAATTAAAAGGCTGAATAAATAAGTGAATGAATAATAGTAAGGATTACGCTCAAAGTTCGTAGTAAATATTAGAAGACTTCTTAATTGATTTATTTTGGCAATGTATGTATAGTAAATTGATGTTTATAAAGTTATTATAACTTCGATTTAATTAGTGAAATTTAAAAATTGAATCAGAAATTGGAAAATTAAAATATCAGTAAAAATCTGAAATGTTTATTAAATTAAATAAACAGTTAAATTCAATATTTAACTAAGAGCGCAACTTTCTTTATGATCAAAATACTTTTATTTATTTTTTCCCCCAAATCAAAAGTTGGTTTGCCAAAAATTTGTTTAAGTAGAACAGTGTATAAAGTTTTTTTCTTTAAAAAAAAAATTAAGTATTCCTGACATGATATATTTATATAAATTCTAATTGCTTGTAGTTTCTAAGTTTTTCAACATCAGAATATATTTATATATTAAAGATGTTGAAAACGAAGACACACTTACTTATAGTACAAATATTCATTACTTTAAAATTGCATATCTCCCAATGGATTTCATCAAAAAACTTATTAATATTTACGTTAAATTAATGATTTTCTTGAAATATTGTAAAATTATAAAGCATATAATAAGTCTAATAAAAAATCGTGGACTTAAAAACTCTCAACAATGAGAAAAGTTGGCTCAAATATCGCCAAACTGACGCCAAAACGCTTCATATTCTTCCTGAATGCATATTTAATGATAATTAATACAGAAAATAGAATATATTTTTTAAGAAACCTGTGACATAATTTATATATAAAAATAATAAAGCAAATGTATCTTGAATTTATTATTTTAACTACATTTTTTTAAATTTTAATCAAAAATGAAAATTAAATAAGATTATACAAAAATTTTACTCCACTGACAGTCGACTCCATAAATTTGAGTAGTGGAAACAGCCTTATTGAAAATTTTCAATTATAAATTAATTTTTCTTTGATTTAATGAGGCTTCTTGTTTGTTAGCTCTGAAATGTTGTTTAAAAGAAAGAGTTTAAGCATGTATTTAATAGTTTTTTTAGTAGATTTTACTTATATGTTGAAAAAATAATTTTAAAAATCGTTTTTTAAATCTTAGAATAAAATAATTATACTATTAAAATTTCAATTTCCAAAATATTAAAAATATAATACGGAAACTAATTCTCTCAGCTAATATTAAAAATTCTTAAATAAATGTGATTTGTAGTCATTATTAAAATCGGAAAACTATACTTGAAACATATATTATGGCAACCTGCTTGAAATGTATTCCTAAGAAAACGAAACAAAATTCTTCAACTACCTCTCTTACACATAAAATTCATCAAAAATATTGCTACTTCGCTATCTCTGAAGTCTAAACCAATAAGCTTTTAGACACACATATCAAAGTAACCAAAACTCTCAAATATCTGCAAATGTATGAAAGTACTTTAAAAAATGCTCTCAGACTTCCTGAACACACTGCACAATTTCTATGAAAAAAGAAAAAAAATTAGTTCAATGTTACCATGAAAAAACTTCAAAAGAACTAGAAAATTTCCTTCAACCTATTTTTCATTCAGCTGTTTTCTTTCTTTTTTTTTAAAAGATGGAACAGTTTTGGAACTTTTTTTTTTTCCACTAGTCAAACTTTTTTTTTTTTTTCAAAAAACTTGGGTGTTATCAGATTTTATTGTTACATCTAGTATTCATACAAAAATATAACCGTACGCTATTGCCAAGCCTAACTTTTTTTCTATATTAAATTTAGTTTACTATATTCACACACACACACACAGTAGTATTTAAGCTATGAAACTGCACTTGAATTTAAATCTTCACTTAACATAAAGATAACTAAATGTATCGGAAAATAAATTTTCTAAAATGTTAGACGTATTTAATTCTGACATTAGGTCACTTTAAGAAGTGAATCGTTAGTTTTTTTTTTTTTTTTTTTTTTTTTTTTTTTTATGGTATTAAAAAATGAATTTTTCTAACGAATATCCTACGCTAATACTATCCACTGTTTTAAAGAATCTTCAGTCTTGAAAATCGCTTCATGAATATATAACATACTAAAAGTTATCACAAAAACAAAAGTACATATTCATATCATTGAAAATATTGCGATGAGCCGGCCAACTTGTCTAGTGGTCAACGTGCCTGACTACAGATAGGAAGGTCCTGAGTTCGAATCCCGTTTCAGGCATGGATGTACTTTCTCTCTCTCTCTCTCTCTCTATCCTGTCTTTGTCCTTTCCTTGTATGTGTGAATGAAGTATGAATGATGCCTACCCTATAAACGGGTCCCTGTTGCATGTGTGAAGGTGGGATAGTGGCCCACTCCCTGTGGTGCACCCGGGGCAACTCCTCGGCGGCTAAGAGGTCGCTGTTTCTGGCCAATTCCTTGGGTATTGGGGAACAATAGATTAATAGACTCTGTTGCAGCTGTAACTGTCTACAATCTGCCATTGGAAAAAAAAATATTGCGATGTTTCCCTTAAAAGTGACTCTTAACTCTTACGAATAATTTTTAACCTGTATATTATCATTATTATTTTATATATTAAGAGAAAATGAAATATCATGTACTAAAATTTATATATTTTCTTACTTCAGTACAATTGCTCAAATTTTAAGTGTTTCGATTTAATATAATAATCAAATTTCGATTTTTTTTACTTAAATTTATTCATTTTACTCTGTGAATATTGCAGTTTGCCTTTTATGGACACAAAACCCAACCAAACCAACCGATGTGAATATATTGTTATACATTCTACTGTAGACCTATCACTCTTCTACAGTTAACTCCTACATGAACTTTTACTTTCAGTTAAATTACTCCTGCATGTCCTCATTAAAACATTTAAATTAAAGTGCTATATAATCCACAACTCTAATTTCCCATTTATCTTAAAATAATAAGCTTACCGGTGTGGATGCATTTTAATTTTCCCTTGCTTTATTTTCTGATCCGAGAAGTTCTATCAATTAAATAGATTCATCATAGTATTAGCTTTTTAAAATTTTCAACAATGCTCCTTAGTTCAATTATGATTCTCTATATTTAAGATTAAAATTATTCTTAGAACCAGTTATTTCTTAGTTCAGAAATATTTTTTTTTTATCTAAACTGTAATTAGAACTAATATGTAACTGTACTAGATATATTAGTTCATTTATTTTACATAAATATTTATAAATTGTTTTATGATCTTGTGCTTCACTTTATTTCCAACACACAAGTCAATAATTGCAAATAGTAAGTTTATTTGCTAATTCAAAAACATGATGAATTTTATATTTAAGATTGTTTTGAAATATATTTGAAAGGTCTACAAAAGTCGTATGCATTTTTGGACAGTATAAAGTCACTGTAGGAGATTTCCATGAAAGTATTAACAGTCACATTCGATAATAAATTCTTGAATGTTTCCTACGATGACCTAATAACTTAATGTACTCCTAATATATTAAATAGATCGATTTAGAGTTAGGATTTATTACTCAGATTTCCTGTTTAATGTGCTATCGTGCTCGCGCACGATGAATTTCGAATTAAGGTACATATTGTTATGGTACAAAGCAATTTCAATAAATCGTATTGAGTTAAAAACTAATTTAATAAATAATATTTGAATTTCAGTTTTGATTACGATAATTATTTCTCCCCTTTTGTAACTTAAAAATAAAACTACAAATTATATAATTTGTAGTTTCATTTTTCAAAACATACAAAGTACTTGTGTAATCTTGGAAGATAGGCGCACAATTATTTTGCCAAGCGGTTATTTAAATAATTCTATTCAATATGTAATTGAATTTAAAAATAATGTGGGCTTACATATTTTAAGTTTAAAGGCTTATGCTGGTGTAGTCATTGGGAAAGCCATATTTTTGTGATTGTGATTTGAGTTGGTTTGATTTAATTTGTCTTTATGGTAAAAAAAATAGCCATTGGCAGCCATTTAGATTAATTCTGGTCATAGTTGATTCTATCTCAACGAAAGCAAAGACTGTTATTAAGGAATATGCAGGTTAAATTCAAAGGGCCTAAAGTGTTCTGTTAACCTGCTGTGAAAATTAAATTATGTTCAAGAATCGTGACTGAATTTCGGAGTCCATGTGAAAACGAAATTTGTAAAAAATCGTAAAAAAAGTTACCAATCTTTTACTGAATAAACCTAATGTCAAGTGAATGTATTCGCGCAACGACTAAACTCTATGGTGTCGTTTAATAGCAATTTTTGTAATTTTTGTTCAAGATGTGTCCATAATGGCATTATGGGGTGCGCTGCTCCACTTTTCCAGCTGAGGCTTATTTTGGTGTGGAGTCCGGGTTCCTCAGTAATCCGTTGACAAAGGTGCCCGTTTATAGGGTATGCGACCCTACATGACCCATTCATACAAAGAAAAGACAAAGACAGGATAGACAGAGTGAGAAAATATATCCATGTCCGAACTGGGATTTGAACCCAAGACCTCCCTATCCGCAGTCGGGTGCTCTGACCAATAGACAGAGTGTTCAAGATAAATATAAAAAATTAAACTATTCAGACAGATTATTGAAAACAGTATGAATTTTCTTTTTGTAACAGATAAGATGTACAGATGGTATACTTTCTTAATTACATTTACACTTAATTATTTGAATACAATTTAAAAGTGTAAATTTTTCTTGTGGAGCTATTTTTTTAGTAGAAACAGGAACTTAAAAATAAGATCAATTTCAAAGCGTAAATTTAGATATTCAAGAATTTTGTTATTAATGTGTAATATATATCACTATTTCACTTTTCGCTTAATACATACTTGTGCTGAAGTATATGTTAATATAATTGAAAAAAACCTTATACACATTATTAGCAACCAATAATGTGTGGATTATTTGGTATTTATATTTAATTCCTTATTATAGTTTCTTATTAATTCATGACAAAGTTCTCGTACTTCATTATTCCTCTTTGGTTCAAATAACACCATAAACATCCGTCAGCCTATTTAGGTTTTCCACTTCTGTGCCTCATTTACATAAAACTCATCTTCCCTGGAAATGTCAGAAAAAATGAAACCAGGCTTTAATGCCCTAGAGTAAATATTACTTTTCGATTCTGGAATGAGAAAAGCCAAAATATTTTTGATCGTTATTGGGAAAATATGTGACCATTTAATAAGGAGATTACTCGTCAACTACAAATTCAACGTTGAGGGGGAAGTTTTTAATGGGAGCTTCAATATTAATGAGAAATTTTGAATATTTTGATTTTAATAAAGTTTGCATTTTTTAATAGATCGTAGAAATGTTTCAAAAGCAGATCAGTTTTTTTTTTATCTTCTATTATTCGTTTATTTTAATGATTGATATTTTTTAGTTTTAATCAGAGTAACCTTTAAATATTTTGTTTAAATTTGCATTATGATTTTAAATCTCTTAAATTTAATATTGAGTATGTTTAAAGTATAAATTATAATTTTAATAAATATTGAAGGTAAAAATTTATACTAACAAAATTAATGAGGAATTTTTTTTCAATGGTTGCTTATGGTATATTCATAAGTTTAACTCCAAACATAAAGTAATGAATACATAAAAATGTTTTCAAATTCTAGATTTAAATAACTTTTTAACACTTCTCATTTGTTGCCTGAATGAAGCTCAAAGGTCATAATTTTCAAATGCTTTTGTGTTTATGTTAAAGTCTGGACTGTTCATATCTTCATTCTATGTTGCACTTAAAAAGAATCATCAGGTCTAAGATGTATACGTACACTATTTCAGCATTACCAAAAATGACAGTTGCATTTTTAACAATGTAGCAATTTTAACAATGTTTGATTTCAGCTTCGAGTGTGGATGCGCGTAGTTTTCAGAATCCAGTGTAAAGCTCTGATTGATTTTGATTGAAATAGTTCTTGTGTGGAAAAGCAATTACACAAAGTCAAACAAGTCGAGCTCTCAATATGTGATATGATTAGATCAGGCAGAGTAGATTTCTTAACCATTTTTGAAGTCCAGTTGGCTGAATGGTTAGCATTTTGGTTTTCAGTTCACCTATACATTGCTTCTATTTTCGTTTTGGGTTTTATTATTTGCAATAGTTTATATTTTAAGTCATAAATCCCTGACATATTAGCTTTCTTGCCAAATGGTGATTATAGGGAAATTACATCGACCAAAATTTTACTATGACAAGCTATAAAAATATACTAAAAAAATGAGAAATACTTTCCTAAATATTAACTATTGACTATAGTGATCGATTTTCAGTATTCTCATTGGTAATATGTATCATCATCATTATTCAGTTCGTGGCTCACGTATATATTCTTGCTGAACTGTCACCGTTTCTGGTTTTCATTCAATCTAATAATAATGGTGTTTGGTTGTGTCTAATGCATTATATTCATACCGTCTTGAAATCCACTTTAATATTAGATTTTTCTCAAATTGTCCCTCGTACAACAACTAACCATAGTGTTAAACCAATCACACAATAAATAAGTCGAATTACATTTCTGACAAAAGAGTTGTCGTACAATTATTGGCATATTATAAAAATCTTGGAAATTTCAGCTGGAAGAAGGTTTTTGTTCCATAATTTGATGAGAAAAGACACCATCTTTGTGTTCGGTAAACATGAATTCAGAATCTGGATTCTTGACCTATAAATTTTTTTTTGTTAAATTTTGTAGATACAATTTTCTGTTGATTCTCACCCTGGCGAAATAAAAGAGAACGTAAGGACTAAATATTTTTAAATTGGTTATAAAGTGCTCCCTCGCCAAATACGCATTCTATATAGCATAGGTGAATTTTTTGCTTTAAGATTGTCTTCACAATACTATTTTAATTTACTATAGAAAGTAAAAGTTTTTAACTTTGAATTCTATATATATTTTACAAAATACTATTTATCCGTCATTCCTCTGATTCAAATGAATTTTCATTACTTCTGATTCACATGAATCAGAGACGATATGATGCTTCTTAATTGTAAACAGAATATACGAATCCTTATTTTATTCGATGTATACAGTAATTCATCATTTTTTTATATAATAAATAACGATTTCTCCTTTTATTTATAAGTAAGTGATAATATGTAAACTTTGTATTCGTTATTACGTCGGCCGAGCTGGCAGCCGAATGGTTAGCCGCTCTTGCCTTCAGTTCAACAGTTTGTGGGTTCGAATCCCACCTTGGGCATGGATGTTTGTAGTGGTTCGGAATCCACTTTAAGCCGTAGGTCCCATTATAATTGGCCCTCGTGTGCAAAAAATGACCGTTGAGCGATAAACAAACAACAATCGTTATTACGTCACGAATAAAAAATATTCAGACATTCCTTAATTTACATTATTATTTTCAATGTCCATATTATAATTACGTCATTCATGCACACATACTTTAGAAAAAATTTCTTACAAATCAAAATTTTTGGCTGAATAATCTATTTTATAAATCTATTTGAATAATAATTAACAAATCTATTAGAAAAATCGGAGTATCAATCATTTTAAATATTAATTTCAACTCGTTAAATATTAATTTCAGCTGAAGCAACCTTTTTCTATTACCTAAAATTACGTAAAAATTAATTTCGATGAAGAAACAATTGTCGGTAATGGAACAAAAAGGAATAAAATTAAAAAAAAAAAAAAATGTTTCATAATACCTAAAACTCGGTTTTTTTTTTTTTTTTTTTTTTTTTTTTTTTCACATAGAAGCTTTGTATATTTCGAGTTCTCGTGGATGTAACTCTAAACGGAAATATATAAAGAAATGAACTACTAAATTAGAAAGTTTATTTTAATTTATTTATATCTTCCAAACTTAACAATTTACTATATATATATGCATGAAACAGATTATATCAGATTTCGATTTTTTTTCTTATTTTAGTATACATAAGAACAGCTGTGGATATGAATGTTTTTGAATACTTCTTTTGCGTTCAATTTTTTTAATATAAATTCAGAACCTAATTTATTTCGATTATGCCATGGTCTCTCTATTTTTTGTAATCATTAGAAATAAGATTATGGTTTTTTTTTTTGCTCTTGAATATCTAAAATGTCTTTTCTCGCTTAATGATTTCAATCGAGAAAGATGGAACATGTCTCATTATATTTCTTAGATGAAAAAATAAGGAATGTTTTTCTACGCTACTAAAATAATCTCCATCCCAACCTTTCATCATTTATATAATATTCCTTCAGTGTTCCAGAAATTAATATTCTACTAGAATGATAAGAGTACATTCATTTTAGGAGATTAAAACCAAGAAAAACAACAAGTCCAATGTACCGAAACTTGAATTAAAAAGTTCCTTCAATACCAGAGGAAAGCTAATGGGATGTTTCTTGTAGCCCCAGCCGGAAGAACCCTTTCGCCAGCTGCGGCATGTAATTTCAGCAAAACTGCTAATTGTATACTTGGTTATTTAATGTCTGCTTATCTTGGTAATGGGTTCCATTAGAATTATTAATGCTGGCCTTTTGTGTCCCAAAGTTAAAAGCATCCAATTTCAGATATCGCATGCAGGAAATTATGGAAACTTTTATTTTTGTTCTGCGAATAATTTCACGATTTCTTAGTCATAATTAGATTAATTTTGGGAAAATAAGGAGGGGCTTATTTTTTCTATATATATATTTATTTATTTTTGTGCTCATAATTTTTGAAGAGTGGAAAGTGATTGAAATTGTCTTTAGTTTCCATTGAAATGTGAGCATGGTTGTACCTCTGTTTTAGTTTCTAAATTTATATTCCGAAGTTATTTTGCAACTGAAAATAAAAGGTGATTTTTGATTCATCTAAAAAGTAACAAAAAAAGGTTTAGGAATTTTGGTATAATGATAATGATATAAATGTAAAAACAGTTTTATCACCAGAAAAATGCTTCATAGAAAAAAAAAATCAAGGTTTCAAAATATTGGAAGAATATTTTTATATTCAATTTTCAAATGGTTACCGATAAATTTGGAAGATAAAACGGAAAATATTAATTTTTCTATGTGAAGTAATTGGAATAAGAATAGTTATCGTGTTTTTTTTCAAACGTGAGATGATGATTTCTAAATTAATTGAATGTTATTTGTAACTATAGATATTGATAAAAAAAACCAGCTAAAAAAAGTGAAATTTCTTAATTTTACTGAAAAACATTCGTGAATTATTCAAATAGAGCTTGTGACGAGTACGAGGTTAAGATTACTAGTCTTATAATGAGAGATAATTTTTGTTTGTAGGAAGTGAAACAATTTATCTACTATTTTGTTTTTTTATTCCGTTCGAGTTAATTTCTGGGCGAGTATGGATAACAAGACAAGCTTGACATCGTGACGATTATTCTGTACAAGCCATACATCCTTGTTGACGGAGACAAATTGTCTCGGGAAAGTAATTTCTGCTTTTAATGAATGTTTCATAAGATAGAATACTCTCTTTTACGTTTTCTTTCTCTGTGGAACTTTTCTTGATATAGCTTGCAAACGTCATTTGCAGCCGTGGAATTTCTCCTCAATAATTTACATTGACTCAGTCTTCCACCTTGTGTCTGACAGGATGAATTTTTCTGTTCGTTTTAGCTGCAAGAGAGAAAAAAAAATTACAGAGTTCTTAAATTTACTATAAGAGTATGGTACCGTTTATCTCAATTATGAGAATTGAGATGATAGCAGATAACTTTTGCCTCATGTGCATTTATTTTTGTAATTATGTGCGTGTTTGTAGACGTGTGTATACATGTGTATGTACTCGAATGTAGTGAGTTTTTAAGTTTATTAAAATGAAATTGGGTTTATTTTGAGTACATTGAGTTCGTTGAAGTTGTTAAAAATTGCTTAAATTAGTTACAATAAATGTAAGCATTTTTTAAGCTATCTAGTGCGGTATCAACAACCTAAAAGGAATCTGTTATATATACCAATAGAAGAACATTTGGCCTATGAATTATGTACACTCATATGTTTTCTTAACTTGAATGAATACAACATAACAGTCCTTGTTCGTTGTCTAAAATAATTGTAGAACAAAGCATCAATGACTTAAACATATATGTACACTCATATGTTTTCTTAACTTGAATGAATACAACATAACAGTCCTTGTTCGTTGTCTAAAATAATTGTAGAACAAAGCATCAATGACTTAAAGCTGTCAGAGTCGTCAGCTAATAAATAAAAATATTGAAGGAAAACTGGTTGAGGAAGCGTAATTATTTTGAAAAGTACTTCAGAATCAATAAATTCAATCAATTTTTGCAGTCTAGATCAAAATGTGCCTAAATGTTTATCAATTCCAACAGTTTTGTTTTGGAAATTACTTCTAAATAATAGATTTTAAGGATTTCGGTTAATTTCGAAATTCATTTAAACTTTTTTAAAAATTATATATAGGAGTAGGAATATGGAATAATTGTATTAAGTTTTAAATTTCCTCTCTGAAGTTTTTCAATTGGCTACAATTTAAATTGTCCTGATATTAGATTTTTACAAGTTTTATACTAATTTCAATATTTTTTTTAATTTCTTAACAGTAGTGATTTTTCAAGAAATAGTTTTTATTGAAAATAGATTAAAAAAAATCTGATTGCTGTTACTATAATTTCAGAAATGTATTTGATTTGTTTAAGCAAACGAAATTTTTAATGACATGAATCACTTTCGTACATTGCCAAATATTAATTTTTTAAAAATATTAGTTCTTTTTTTTAAACCACCTAAATACTGAACTGGCTATTATCCAAATCGTTCTCCAAATATTAATTTTCATAAAAGGGAATTTCGAGATTTTTTTTAATGCATATTTTAATTTTTTTCCCTGAATATTTTCATTAGAAATTATAACTTGCACAATATTATTCCATGATTGTTTTTCTTTAGAGCGTGGCATTTCCGGAGAAATCGCTTAATAAAAACTCGGGCTCTTTTTTTTTTTTTTTTTTTATCTTTCCCGCCAAGCTGCTAGATTGCTTTCTAAAAATGTTCTCTATGATATTATCAGCATAAAATGTCTTAGCTTTTCTTTCTGAAAAGCGCTGTGTGCCAATATTGTTCTCCATGAGTGTCGAAGATAACGAAGCGGCGTAAGTACCCTTTTTTTTTTTTATCAATGAATAGAAAGCTGGAGTGACTTCCAAAAATGGCGGCGCAAGTGAGTAGAGGGATCCGTTTTTCCTTGCCCTTCGATATGGTTAACGATATGGAATGGATACAACCATTATCTTCTCTTAGATTACAACGGAGGGATAATAAATTCCTAGCTCGACACGCAATAACCATTTCCGACTGAGATACGATGCCTGTGACCTCTGAGGTTGGCGAACTTTAGAAAATGCGATAAGTTGCCAAGACTGGTACTGTGAGGGAATGCAATACATACTCAGCTGTTTTCGTGAGCATTTGCTTGTAGCTACATTGTTTGTTTAGCTTTGAAGAATTATGTTTTTGCTTAATGTGCCTCTGATGCTTTCCTCAGATTTTTTAATGCCTTTAAAAGAACTGAAACGATGTAAATTAGTTTAATATTTTTTGTAAAGATAATTGAATTAAAAAGAAATATCCGTTTGAGCATAAAAAAAAATACTTCTATTTGGAAGAAAAAGAGAAAAAAAGATTAAATTTAATAATTTTCGCAACTAAACTTCGCAACTAAACATATATATATATATATATTAGCTGATACTATAAGCCAAGATAAAATTATTTTCAATTTTGTGTGCAAGTAAAAATAAATTTCTTAATACATATTTACATTTGATTTTTTCATTATGCATACATTCACTCTCGTGAAAGAAGTTGATCTTTAAGTTTTAAGTAGCTCAATAACTAAGCTAAGATGTATTCTATTCCCCAATCACAAAAATTTAATCTTTTACATTAATCTCCATCTTAGATTTTAAAAGCACTAGAAGTTTAATCTATGCCACTTGAATCACTTCACGGCGTTGTAAGTGACTGCAGAATGATAATCCACAAGTGCTCTTCACTCAATATATACTAGGAATTTCAAGTTATCTCTTCAAGAATCAACATTATCCTAATTTTATTTTGATAAAAGTTGTTTACATGCAATAGTTTTATTTGGTTTGGCGGAAAATGTGTGTAAAATATATACTTATTAGTCATAATTGTGCTAATGCGTTAATAATTAGTTGTTCGCATTATTTTGTATGAAATTTTTCATAAAATTATTTCTCTGTTCTAATTGTGGAATTGTACGGAATTTAATTTGGAGATGATTTTATAGAGTTTTATTGTTTCAATTGTTATTGTATGTTAACTTGCATTGAGATTTGTTTAAAATACTAAATGTAAATGGAATTTTTAAGTTAAAGTATTGATTCTACTTAAGGATTCTAGACGTTCAACGTATTCAAGCATTCAGTTTATTGCATAGATAAATTTAATACAGAAATATTTATTGCATTTATTGGTAACTAAAATGTAAAAAAAGGTTTTCCATTACAGCTACATTTATGTGCACAGTTTGCAAATATGCAAAAATTTCCAATCTTGTAATATTATAATCAGCTGACCGATGGTTGAGAGGTTAACGTTCCTGACTACTGAGCTGTGGGTCCCGGGTTCGAATCCCGGTTCGAGTTTGGATGTTGCTTTCTTTCTCAGTTCTCTCTGTGCTTCTCTGACCTTTCTTCTGTGATGATGTATGAATGTGGCCCGCCTTATGAACAGGTTTGCGGCGATACTCTCCTCCGTGATTTGGTTCACAAATGCCCGC
Source organism: Latrodectus elegans (assembly GCA_030067965.1). NCBI lineage: Eukaryota > Metazoa > Arthropoda > Arachnida > Araneae > Theridiidae > Latrodectus > Latrodectus elegans. The sequence continues at coordinate 56,424,642 of CM057820.1, forward strand.
TGGGTAACGACAAATGAGGAGCAGTTTCTGGCCTTGTTGTGTTTTAGGGTTCGTCACCCAAGTGTCCGCTGTTGTAAAAAAAATAAAAATATTTTAATCACATGTAATTACTGACAACAGTACGACTGTGCAAAATTTTTCAAAGGTTATTAATTGGTATTCACGGAATAATTTATCAGGGGTTTTTCCTGTTACAGAACTATTAGAGACCTTAAAAAAAAAAAAAAAAAAAAAAAAAACAAGTTTTTCGTAATTTTACATGATGTCTGAAAGTTGTTCTGTTTGTTAAATATTTTAGTGGTTTTTTAATATAAAATTGATTACATTTGTTTCTGTTACGTAAAAAAAAAAAAAAAAAAAAACTGGATGTATACGTTATATTTAATATTTGTTATGAATTTTCAGTTACCCTGATAAATATTAGAAATCGTATAAATGAGGAATTCCATTCAATCATATTTCATTTCTAAAATATGTGTGTGACTCTATAATATTTTCAGTCGCTTGTAATTATTATATAAGAACAACAATTCTACAATTTTAAGTAGTTGTATTTACTATATTTATAGTAAATTTTTCTATCATTTTGATTCATTCATTCATTCATTATATTTCTATTATTATATTCATTATTCTGTTATATTAACAGAAAATATTTACATGGTTTCGTCTTTAAAAAAATCTTTAAAATTTTTGAGATCAGTTGTTATGATTTGTTTATCTTATGGCATGTTTATTGAAAATAAATTTTACTTCAAAAATTTTTTTTTAATATTTTAGTTTTTTGAAGGAATATGGTGGAAATATTTTCCTAATATATTTGTAAAGAATTTATAAATTATTATACGTATTTCGGTTTCAATTAGTGATTAATTCCATTTTATTAGTTTCAATTTTGCAATAATATTTATGTATTGTAACGAAAAATTTGCTTCTATATTTAATTTTGCTTAAATGTTTTTGATTTTTGCATTAATTTTTATTTTGAAATGTACACATTACTACAAATTTTTGTGTATTTGATATTTATTATTGAGCTCGTATGCATAATGTATTTTTTGAAATTAAATAATGAAAATTAAGAAAATTGCAGATCTACTGTATAATGTAAAGATAATTGTAAAACTATATCCTCAAAACATTTCATTGTTTTTAGATTTTATTCCATTAGATTATTATTAAAATTTTATTTCTATTTGAAAGTTTCCTTTTTAATGTTGAAAAACAATTTTTAATTTATTTATTATCTGTCTGTTCTTTATTATAACAGAAGAATTTGATGCAGAAAATTATCTGTGTATTAATTTTTTTTTCAAAAATTATAATTCAATTTTTCTTCTTAATTCGTTTTTCTTAATTAAAGTAACAAGACATCCCAATTTTTAAAAAGAAATATGATTGCTATGCGTTTCATTTGATGTCCATTGCATTTTATGAAAAATATTACATTTTACGTTCTTAGTTAGTTGTTATTTTTATTTTTGCTAATTTATTTTAAATTAATGTGGTGAAGGAAAGTAATATATTTGTTGATTAATTTGATTCAAAATCTATTCCTTCTTAAATTACTTATTTACTGAATCATATTTTCTACAGTTTTGAAAAATGTTTTAACTTCATTGTAAGTTTTTAATCAAAATAAAATCTCTCATAAGAAGCATTTTTTATTTTGAATTGCTCCATTTTATATTCATATTTTATTTTCTTTATTTTATAAGGTATTTCTTAACTGTTTTTAGCTTAGTTTTTATTTGTTTGTTTTTTAAATGCAAAACTGAAATTGTTTATGCTAATCTCTTAACAAAGAATCGTATATTTGATCTTTATATGTATAATATTTGTATTTTTATCATTTCTCATATTTTCAAATCGGTATGCCAAATTTAGTTTTATTTCACAAATTTGTGTCTATTAATCAGCTTATTAGTGAACATTTTATTTTACTTGGCTGCATGTTTAAATAATTTTGTGAATATATATTAAAAATATTTATAAAGTATGTGTTAATTTAATTGACCTTAAAATTTTTTTAATCTGAATTATAATTGAATTATATTTCGTTACTAGTTTTAATAATATTGTGAAAGTAAACTTTGACTTTTTCAATTTATTTTTTAATTGGAAAATTATTTAGTTGCCACTAGACGGAGAAATAAATCAGATTGTTCTTTCATATGAACAATCAAACTTTAAAAAAAAAAATTTGAGAAAAATTCATTAATTTCCTTGATAAATTCACAATATGTCTTAAAAATTATTTTGAAATTAAAAGTTTTATGTTGTTGCTTGTGAGTTGAGTAAACACTTGTGATCTGAATGTGAACGATTAAATTCTCGTTTCAGCCCAAAGCATTGAGTTGATGAATGAATGATTAATTCTCTGGTCTTTAATTCAGCAGTAGGAAGATTAAGTTCTCACTTCGAATGTTAGCACTGTTAATATGTAATCAATTGTAGATCTTGGTCGAAACAAATACACAAATGCGGCAGGCTAACAAAATATCACGGAATGAACAACCAAGTAAAATTTATTTGAGGATTTTAAAGTTGATACTTTATTTGATTACTAAACAATGAACTCAACAGTTTGATTTTGCATATCTGACACATGATCTCACGATAACAGTTTTACAGACATTGAATCATGTTTATATTACTAAAAAAATGGGCAAACGATTTGGTTATCGCTCAAAGATCTTTTTCGTACACAAGGATTAATTTGACCGGAACATACAGTTTAAACTGAATTTGTGTAACCATCACATTCATCTAAGCCTGAGTTTGGATTCAGATCCACGAATGAACTGAAGGCCACAGAGTGCTTGAAAGTTTAGGCTACCCGATCGTTATTTGAGTTGAGAAAATGCTTCTGAACCAGTGTGAGCTTTCATGCTAAATTATAAAAGAAGTAGAAATCATTTGTTGGCTAAGACGAAACAAATGTTCCATAAGAACAGTATCTAATTTTGTAAAAAGAATTTGAAGAAACTGTATATACATGTGTTCCAGATGACTGTTATTCATGTTGTGAAAGTCCTTTGTAACAGTAATGAAATTCTGATGCATAGTACATTCAAACTACGGAACTTTTTTCAATATCTTTAAGCTTTCCAGTTCTGTTTTATATACATTTTCTTATAAATTGTAGCACGTCCAGGCGTTACAAATTGGAAATGAGTCATACGCAAAAATTTAGCAAATTTGACGTGATAAATGTGACAAAAATAATGCATTTATTCAAGACAGATAAAAATCATTTCTCTTTATTTTTAAATATCAGTGTAAATTTCAAGAGTCAAATTCACTGGCAAACAAAAAACGGTACCTTAAAAAAAAAAAAAAAAAAAAAAAAAAAAAAAAAATGAAGGCATTTTTTTGTGAACTCACTTAGAACACTTGTTCTTTCAGATTTTCGGACACTAACTTTGCATTTTATAAATTCCAGAAGTAAATGTATGTTGAACTGTTCTAATATGTTCAGTGTCTTGAAAAAGGAAAAACTTTAAATATTATTAAACTTAGGATCTTTATTAAGCGAGTTGTTTTACATCAAGATCTGATGTTGAATGCTTATGTAGAAGCACCTCGACCATCCATTTAAAAGAAAATTTGTCTCATTATTTGATAAGTACTATAGGTAACTTTAAAAAAGTATTATATACAAAAGTACATAGAATCTTATACAGAAATCTAACATTTATAAAAGTGATCGTAGAATTTTTAAGAACCGTATGATCTCGAAAAGATCATGTAGTTCTCACTTTAAAAAAAATTTTTATTCAATAAAATAAATGGATATCTTGGCAGTTTGCATCAGTACTTTGTTTTCAATCTTTCCCACAATAACACCTGGCGTAAATAATCTCCTTTTGGAATGGGATTCCCTTCAAAATTTAATAAGCTGTTTTTCGAGTTCAATTTCTTTACTTTCATAGCACTTTATCACAAGGGTATTTTTTTAAAAAACAATACATTTGTGAAATGACCGTATTAAATCCAAAAGAATACATTTGGTCCTGGTTGTGTATATTTTGCTCTACAGCCGAAGAAAATATTTTCGTTAGGGATTATTCGTGTAACTTCATTTCTCCCCTAGGGATTTTCTATGAGTTATGGCGATTTTGGCACACTTCCCATGAGCATCAGCTGCGGATTTATGAATCACAGTTTTTCCTACATGGAAGGGAAAAATAACATCCGGGGAATAAAAAGCCGCGGATTCAGAGGCGTATCACTGTTGGTTTAGGGAGTGACGTAAATTGAAAGAATTTTTCCCAAAATATATATTTCTGTTCTTGTGTTATAACTCTGAGTCAAAGCGTCTTACCAATGGTTTTCTTCCACTGGAATTGGAGGAATATTTTTTTTTCTACTGAGAATAGTTAATAGTTTATTCTAATGAAAAATATGAACTTGTCTAGCAATTTCAGATATAAGAAAATCAAGGTATTATTTATCTGAAGTCTTAACAAGTTGCGAAATCTTAGTTGTGGCTACATTCTTTTTATAAGTTTTCCAATAATATACATTATAAATGGCTTATTTTTAAATTTTGAAGTAAAGTAATTTGTTAAAGATAAAACAAATATTTAATGAAGTTTAAATTTTAAGCTTAATTTTCTAACTTAAGGTACAATTAGATTTTTTTTTTTACCAGTATAGATTTTATGTATTAAAGCAAATATATTGCTTCAAAGCATAAAATTTATTTTGTAAAATGTCAGCAATGTTTTATTTTTTAAACCACTTAAAAATAAATTACGTATTTTAAACTTTTATTCGAAAATTGTCTAATAAGTAACTCTGAATGTGTGTGTTTTGTAATGAATTCAATAACTAATTTAGACGCAGAGTAACTTAACTGTAAATTTAAATTAAGTGTACGTTAAAGTAACTGAAAATTGAGAGATTTTGAATCTTAAATCCTTTATTTTTAAAATTGAAAAGGTACAAACGTATCAAATATTCGTTTCAATCATACTATCAAATTTCTAAAAATTATTGGTTCAATTTCATTGTAGTGAATTTCTAATCAAGCATTCTTCAGTAATGAAATCTAGAATTTTTTTTTATTTAATCAAGCTGAGAGTTGGCACCCAAATAGTCAGCGTTCTGGTCTTCAGTTCATTAGTTCATGAATTTAAATCCCACCTCAGGACTTAAAGTTTTTGTTACGTTTTGGTGTCTGGAATCGACTTTAAAGCATAGTAGCTGTCTAGAAGCTTCTTTGTGTAAAAAATTTAAATAAGAAACGACCGACTATTCAATTAACAGGAATGAATATTATATTACATAGTCATTTAACATATTTTATACAACGTCATTTTGTAGAAGTTAAAGCTATTTAGTTATAAAAAAATAAAAACGAAATATGCATTGTAGAAAAATAAGTTATGTATATGAAGCTTCCTTTATAGCTCTACATAATCGCTGTTTACATTTATGCATTTGTTGCATCCAGTTACGAATTGCTGAATTCCTTCTCGTTCGCCAATTGATTAAGACAAGTATTCATTGCATTTTGTAGCACTTTCAAAAGTTTAAAACTCAGCAAAATTTAGCATTAAGAAATGGTTGAAACTGCTAGAATGGTTGGACAATCAAAATCTTCGGAGATCTGGTACTTGAGTTATCTCAACAATGAGAAGGAATTCAAAAAGGCGTCCAATTCTTCCAAAAAGCATTCTTTGGCTCATATTTACCATATCGAATAAAATGTTTTCTTAGATTTTTGAATAAAGTGACTGTTTATTTCGATCATAATACGTTTTAACGTGATAATCACACGTGCTCTGATAATCACACTTAATGGAACTGGCAGTAAAAGACCAACCAGGAAATTCTAAAGCTTGTGACTAAATGCCACCAATGTTTAAATGTAAGATTATGTCGAGAATTAAAGGAAACTTCATACATACAAAACTGCTTTTCTTTTTTTCAATAAATATTGTGTGGATAATTTTTGTATTTTCTAATACATTTGTCATCTCGTACCATCGATATTATACAAAAACATTCATACAAAAATTATATCGAAACTTTAGAGTAACTTGGGCCACTGTATAATGGTATTAGTAAAATAAATACGTTTCTATTAAGGTGTGCACACACACACAATAGATATTTGATTTTACGGAGGATAATTTTGCAAATTTTTCATTATATTTAAAATTTTACTTACATAATAAAATTTTCTTCTTTTATCACGAATGAGTATTCTTCATAAATAAGCAATTATCGATATTTGCTTGAGAGAGATATTTTGTCAATTGCATTAATATTTGTATTTATATATTATAATAACTAAACTATTGCCGCTCAACTTGTCTAGTGATTAGCGTGCCTGGCCGTGGATAGGGAGGTCCTGGGTTCGAATCCCGGTTCGGGCAGGAATTTGCTTTCTCTCTTTGTCCTTTCCTTGTATAAATGGGTTGTGAATGGTTGCCTATCCTATAATTGAGTACCTATTGCATGTGTGTACTGAAAAATTCGGACTCCACACCAAAATATGGTTCGGTTGGAAAAGTGGAGCAGTGCATCCCATAATGCCAGCCAAGTTGGCACATGATATCAACCAAACTATTATGAACTTTTTTTTGAAACGATGAAAGTTTGTGCCGAATGAAGTTGCAAATATAAAATTGTAGTTAATTGCTTTAAAAGGAAAAAAAAATTGAGTTTATTCTTATTTCTCGACCTTTTACACTCTTACAAAAACAAATTCTTAAAGAAAACATGGGGTTATTTCACTTTAAACTCCTCTTTTCCATCCTTGGAGCGGGACGATGGGACCGGTTCTCACTGATGCGGGTTGGCGTGTGTCTGCCTCTTCGAATGTCAGTAGGTCATTGTTCCTGGAGGGTTGCTTTTCGGCAAGTCGATGTTGCCGGATGTGTGTCGTGTCCTCACGTGCCCCCCCCCCGGGCTCCTTACTCCCTCGTCTCTCGTGCCACACGTGACGGTCTCGCGTTGTATGCGCTTGTGAGAGGGAAATACACGTGAGGACTTCACCCTGCTCCCAACTCCTCACGTGGGTTTTCAACAGGAAATTAATGATTTTCACAGAAATAATGCGAACATTTCGTAGGTGTTGTTTCCGCTGCTGGACAGAGAAATAGGACGGAGAAAGCAGTACAGAGTTACTGCGAAAAAACAAAATTATAATGATACCGTTCGCTTACTAGCCAAGATTTACGGAAAGATTTCTGTTTGACAAATGTTCGAGATTTTGATATTGTCTTGAAGCAACCTGTTGTCTACCTTTTTGGTATTCATATAGGTGTATAATAAGTCTCAAACTGACTCGCACTGTAAGAAAATATGTTGTTGCGTTGTGGCTTATCTTTCCTGACAGACAATAACATCAAACCAAGTCCATGAGCCCGAACGACTTCAAATAACAGAGCACTGCCTCCGAGCTCGAGAATAGTTAACCTTTATTTAAACCGATGCAAGCCAAAATGTGGTTCAGGACCAGCTTGAGTCACCTGGAATTTCGGAACTACGTTGTTCGCATTACATTGCAAACGATTGTGTCCAATTCGAATCTGGAAGAAAATATCAATATTTGTTGAAAACTAAGGGTAAGAATTAAATGAAAGCTCTAAAACACTGAGCTTTAAATAATGTATTAATGCTTATTTTGTTGTTTCAATATATTTGGCTATATTAAAAGTAGTATATATTCCATTGACTGTTTGTATTAATATACAATAAAAGGGTGAAAATGTGCTTTGAATCCCCTGTTTGGCGCATTTTCAAAAAGTCGCCAACTGGCATGTTTTGTCTCGTTGAGTTGAATGCTCCGAGGGACACTATGCAAAAACGACGTTTCTATGGCGACGAAACCGAAATCCGTGTTTTTAACGAATTTCACCCTTAGTATGGCAACGGAAACAAAAAGTTTTTTTTACGAATTGTATAACAAAAAATACATTATAATATGGAGAAAAATTATCACATTTTTTCCATATTCTAGTGTATTTTTTTGACACAAGGAGTGCATTTAGGATGAAATAGTCAAGGTTACCCCGCTTGGCGCGTCTATTGCCCATTTGGCGATAAAGTGGTACCCAAACCACATATTAACCCAATAAAAGTAAGGCAGTAGTGTTGGTCACGTTAACAACTGATCGGTATTCCGCTTAAAGAGTGCTGTCCTAAGTCAACCCCAACAAATGTTGAATAATCCGATGCTGCGCTTCTGCATGTAGATCCATCGGGGTGGTTTTCGGGAATATACTGGGTTTTCGTTCTATCTACAGGCAGTTGTGGTTCATTTTTTCATTCCAAAAAAAAAAAATTCTCTCGTAAGGCAATTTACACAGTGGATGTAATAGAGCCTTATAACAACTTAAGGGCATTATATCTTCGGCCCACAACACGGCGTCACAGCATTTTTTATGTTTAAAAAATGTGTTACTCTATTGGAATATATTTTTGGCAAACTGCAGTAAAAAAAGAAGTTTTCTGTTTTTTTTTTTTTTAATAGGATACCTGATGGATATTTTGAAGAGAAATGAATGGGTATGAGAATGTAAGGAAGTATAAGATTTTCATGCCTTCTGAACTACACATTCTCTTTTTACTGATGTTAAAACTCTATAATCTCGGCAATTTGCTATGTTTCATTATACAACAGTAATATCGTGCCCCTTCTGTTTTTTAAATTGTTATTGGGAAATATGTGCACCATTAACACTTCATTCTTAGATATAAATTAACCCAATTCCATTTCAGTAGAACATTTTTTTATCATTTGCTGTAAAAATGAAATTATTTTTGGTAAGAAGGGTACAGTTTCTGAAAACGACTAACTTCATATAAATTGTTTTGACTATGAATTGTTTTCGAAAAACTGCACTAAAATAGGAATTAAGAATTGCGATTTTTTTTTTATTGTCTTCAAATAATTATATGTGAGCAAATAGTTGAGTTAATGGGAATAATTAACACTAGCTTCGGTGTTCTATTTAACAGTCCGTAAGTTGAAGTCCTATCACAAACGTGGATTCTTTTATGATTCTTAATCTACTTTGATGATTAAGTTCCTATTCAGCTGAAACTTAAAGAATATGCAAAGTTTTACTGAAAAATATCTAAATTCAACTGAAAGCAAGAAAGGAACTTTTTTTAATGAAATATAATTTTTTTTCTCACATGAAAATTATATTTATGAAAATTTTTGTTTGCGCATTGTTTGGCTTTAATAGAAGTTATAAGCATTTCAAACTTCTAAATATTTATTTTAATATAACACTTTTTATTGTAAAAACTTTTAAGCAATTGTATACATTTCATATATTAGGTATAATTTTAATTTGTAATTTACTTTTGATTTTTGTTTTTCCTTGTTAAATTATAATGGGAATTTTTATAGAGAGAAAAGCGAAACATACAAATGAAAAACAAACTCTTCCATGAGGAGGCCTTGACTGTCTGTATACGTGGCTGAATATCAAGAATGTTTCACAGTCTGAAAGTAAAAAGAAAGGCTTAGGAGAATAATCTATTCACACACATCCTTTCGAAATAAGTTCACTTTTTCTTATACGAACTTTTTATTTTAAATCGGCGATGTAAAAATATGGTGCAATCCGTGAAAGTTTTGGCAGACTAACAAAAAAAAAAACAAATTCTTAAATTCTTCCTGTGTTTAAAGTTGGTGAAGTTGTAGAGAGAATTGTAAAATTTGAATACTTCAAATTCGAATCTGAAATCACATTAATCATTTTCACTTAATACTGCAATTTTTTTCAATTAATTTTGCTAATAATTAAACTGTTAGCGTTTTGGTTTCAGCTCCAAATGAATTCGATTCTTACCTCGGGTGCGGCTGCTTGGCGTGATTTGGAATCGATTTTTACCTACGAATCTCAATATTGTTTGCTCTCAAAAAGTAATTGTAGAGTAACCAACTTAAACAGGATACGATAATATATTCTCTATTAATGTTTTTCGTGAAACTGTTCACAGACTATACCAAAAAGATCTTGTCTGCCTAGTTAAACCTTTTTTGTTAGTATTTATAATTGGGATTAAAACATATGGTGTACTAAAATAAGATGTATATGCCACAATGTTTTCCTATTGTTCTGACAATAATTATTTGTTGTGAATAAAGTTAAAACAGTTTTGGTTAGATACAGTATTACTTCCAATTTTCAGTTATTAGTAATATATCTATCCACAACTACTATTTATGGAAAATTTATCTGAATATTTCCTATTTTTTTCTGTGTTAATTTTTTTTTTCTGAAAAATTCTTTTAAGCCCTAGAATGTTATTAGATTTATTTCTCTATTAGTTACTATATCCATTTTGAAAAACAAGGAAAAAAAAAGTGATTCTTATAGCAAATACGTCAAAATAACAAACTTAAAAAAAAAAAAAAGCTTTCCCTTCAGTCAGCTTTGCAGTTAAGCGTAAAATCAAATGATTTCCCTCCCCTTGCGAAGTAACTTTATTTTTAAGTTTCTAAACTTGTAACTATTATTATTTTTTTTAGCGAAAATAAAATTCCACTCGCCAAAACTGAAGTTCACATAAATTTTTTTTATTCCCTCCAAGAATTTAAAACTACATTAAAAGAAAATTCAGAATAAGATATTTCACAAAGTCTAAGAAGTTCGCAGCGAGAAAATTAAAAGTTTTTTTTTTCACTTTGTTTCGTTTGGTTGTTGATAGAAAAAAGCAAGAAAAATCGAAAAATCGTTTTCGTATCGTTTTGATAACTATCTTTGAAGTTAATTGAGTGAACAACTAATTTATCTTGTTTTCTTCTTTTTTTATCGTTAACAAAAAACTATGAAAGACTTCAAACTTAACAGTAACTCAGCATAAAATTCTAACGAAGAAAAAAAAAAGTAAATTTTGAATAATTGCTTTTTCAGAGATATTATGCATTTATCAATTATTTAAATTAAATGAGTTGATTCCGTGTTATAATTTACATTTTTCGCCATATAATTTTTATTGTGAAAAAAAAAATGTATATAAAATTATCCTATTTTTGGTTTAAATTGAATTTCTTTGTTAGTTGAATATTTATTTTGATTTTCTACAATATAAATTTAAAAGGAGATATACGTTGGTTTTATGACTACAAATTTTATATGATTGAGAATGAAGTAGTATGCTTTCTTTAAGGTGACAGTGATAAATAATAAAAGCCATTTTGTAAAAAGAAAAAAAAGAAAAATCTTTTTACCGAATCTTGTGCTTTTAAGAGTAAATTTATAGGATTGCTTATAAAATAAATTTATCTTTAAAAGGTTACCTCTATGACATTCGATTATTCGTAAGTTCTAATTACACCTAAGGCATGTTTTATTTATAGTTATCTGGAATTTAATTCGATTAGGACTCACACACACGCATGGCAAATCTAAGTAACGCGCCCAAATCTATCTTAAAGTAAATTAATGTAAATATAAATGTCATGCATATTCAAATTTATAACATAAATATAAAGTTTTATTAAATATTACAAAATTTTAAATTTTAACAAACGTTTCAATATAATTGTAATAAAACATTTATTAAATCTGAAATGTGAACATGCTAAAGTAAGGATATGTGATTTAATGTTTTTAACAAACGTTTGTATCAATGTCGGCAATGTTTGTTTCTTTTTAGAAGGTAATGATATGAAACAAGTTTTAAGAACTCTAATTAGATAGTGGACAATAGAGGAAAAAATTGAAACCAGTTTGAGTACACAAGGAGTACTAGTTGAGAAAGATCGGTCAAATTAAATGGCCTCCAAAATAAAACGCCGCTTATCAGAAATACGCGGAAATGTTGCCAGAGAACCAAGGCGAACAAAAGGACAGAAGGGGGGGGGGGAGGAACTACCGTTTTGTTGTTGACCTTGAACCTTAAGGGAAGCCCTTCTTTTTATCTGCTCATTTTGTCTGAACCTTCGGACTCATACCTAGTAGAACCAGTGTTCTTGCAATCTTTATTTCTTTGGTTCACAGTCGTCTATTCCTGAGACTGAAATAAATGAAGCGAAAAGAAGAAAGAGACTGAGGTTAACGAAACCAGTAACAGTGGCATTGACCTTGATAAGTTCTTTGAACCAGTAACTCATCGAAGTTCGTTAAATTGATTGAATGTTCGTGGATTCGATTAATAAAAACTCAGACTACTTGAGTTCTTTATAAAAGCAAAATTTCTTCTACTGAAATTTATTTTATTTATGGTTTTATGATGAAAGTAAAAATAAATTTTACAGTAAACATTGAAAAGAAATGTTTTCATATTTTTATCCGCGTAACAATAGTTTTACTGATTTAGAAAGACTATTCCATTACTATATATTAATCGTCTAGGGTCAGACTAAAGAATTTTTGTTTGCATTTTTTTATATCATCCCAAAATTCGTGGTAGTTTTTTGTATGTATTTTTTTTGAGAAAATAAATATAAAACCTTATTTAAAGAAATTAGGCCGAGCAGTGCGGATCTGACACCCGAAAGGTAAACGTCCTTGCCATTGTTTCAACAATTCGTAGGTTTAATGCCTACTTCGTGCTTGGATGTTTGCAGTCTACTTAAACTATTAAATTAGTACCAGAGTGGGGGAAAAACCTGCAGATTGGCAAAACAATCGAAACGAAACATTCAGTTTTTGAAAGTTTAAATTGAAGTAGCCGTAACGGTGCATCTCCTCTAGTTTTACGAAGGCTGAATTCGAAATGTCATCTAATCATGGAATATTAAAAAAAAAAGTGTAAAATCTGTGTGCTATAAGCAAATTGGGAGGAAAAATTGATTCTAAAAGTAAAAACTGTTTGAAACGTTAAACTTTCAAAATCAATAAAATTATTCCCTATTCCTACTTTTGAAAATATTCAAAAATAGCTGTATTTTCAGTAATAGTGTGTATTTACAATAAAATATAGAGGTATTTTCTACGAAATTTTGCTTGCAGTGGAATTTGGAATTGTAAGTTTTTTTTCTTAGTAAGTTTTCAGATTATTGCCTGCAAGTTATTGTGCTTTCATTTAAAACAAGCCTCACAATTGATTATTTTGAAAAAAAACTTAAATTTAAAAATTACGTATAAAGCTTGAGATTTTGCTTAGTTTTATTTAGATTATTTTTAATGGAATCAACGAGAAGTATTTTATTTTGGCAGATAACCGGAATAATGACGTTTCACAAATAAATTTAAAAAATAAATTTGAAAGTTCTAAAATAGAATTGTTAATTTTCTTTATTCTTAAATTTTTTCAAAAATAAAATAAAATCCAACCACATCTATTTGGAAATTTTTAGATTTTATTTATTTTCTTTAAAATCTCATCGTTTTCAAAATCTTTCAGCAGAACTTTTTCTTCGTGGACTTCGATATTGTATAGAATGACTTTGTTATCGTTTGACATTGTTGTCGTATATTCTACAAGAATAAAATCAAATCGAAGGCTTTATTCCATTGTCATTCTCGTAATATCTGTCCGAGTGACAACTTCGGAGAAAAGAGCTGTCGAAAGATCAAAAAACTTTGTTACAAGTTGTCTCTCAGTAATCGCCGAGATTTATTATGATCTCGCCACAAAACCAACTTCTCCTGCGCGACAGGAAAAAAAAAAAAAAAAAAAAGCAGAAACAAAAGTGTTCCAGGATGTCTTTTCTCAGTGTCTTGTTTCATTTTTTCATCCAGCCATGAGCTTGCAGACCTTTCTGCCCGATCAATGGAAACTTCGCAACGATGATGGGGCTGACGAAGCCATCTGCGGTAGCTGCCACAGCACGGAGAAAAAAAATGATTGATAAAGTAGTTTATATCAAGAATCCGTTGAAGACAAATCGGAGAGAGGTCGAAAATCAGATTTACAGATGAGGTGAAGTTTTTGTGTTGTATAGTAGGGAATACGAAGCGCTTTTCTTTTTTCCAAATGTTAGAATCGAAATTCATCTTCTGTTTAGGAAAGTAAATAGAAAAAAATTGGGGCATTTATTTATTTATTTGTTTCAGTGTGACCCTCAAAGATAAAAGTCAAATGTCGTTTGCAATGGCACCCCAATCTGTTCAGAGAAATTGATAGTTGTCGTTGCTCTAAAAAATGATGCACTGTATTTCAATACACTTATTTGTTTGAATGTGTTTTTGTAAACCAATGATGGTAAATATTCTACATTAATTTAGAAAAAAAATGTTTCAGTAATAAAAATTTGTTTCTTCTTTTCAAACTTAACTCCATCCTATTTTATAAAGTAAATAATTTTTGAAGGTAGTTTTTTTTATTTCGAATGTTACTTGAGAAATATCAATTTAAATAGGATACTGTGATCTATTTTTACTTCTCGAACAAATACATTATTACATGATATAGTAATAAATTGCAAAGATTCATTTTATGTTTCGCAGACCAGGTAATTATGTTCGCATAAGTTCGTTTGATATTCCTAATCGAGTATTAAATAAAAGCAGTAATCAATATTAGTTGATCTGACAATCTTTGGTCAACTGCACACCAAACCAGTTTTAAAATGTTTCAGCATGATTTTTGATAAAATCAGTGGTCTAATGAATATACCACCCTTTTCTCAGTTGTATGTCCTTATTTTTATTCAAGCCACTATTGAATGATTCATTTTACGCTTGTGTTTTTGGTATGTATGTCTACAGGGTTGGGTGTTTAGAAATTATTTTATTTCTGTTTGCGGCATGTGGATATGACTAACTTTTTTATGAAATATCATTATGGAAAATAATATGTAGTAAATATTCTTTTCCAGAATGATATTTACTAAGAAATGTTAAAATGACGTGTCTGTTTCGTCTCCACTGTACTACATTCAGTAATAGAGAATCCAATTATGTTTTTTTTCCACATTAAAATAAATTAACATGTAAACATTGTTTTTCACTTTTAATTTTAATGAGCATTTTATTTTGTTCTAGCTTTTTTTACAATTTAAATTACCATTTTATTCTGTTTGATATTTTAAATTATATACTTGATTTTCCTTTTTATTAAATAAAAAAAAATTCCTTTAATGTAATAAATAAAAATTATAAAATAATTCTTATATGCATTTCACAGTTTATAAGTATGTATGAAAATATAAAAGTTTTTATTCATTTACGTTAGTAGATTTTGTTTAGTTGCAATTGATTGCTTTTCTGCTTATGAAACTCTGCGCAAAACATTTATGATGCTTTAAAAATATCTTTGAGTACTCTATCCAATTTTATACATAACAAGAAAAATATAAAGGAAAAAAGTATTTGAATATTTCTTGCGTTATTAATACAAGTAATAATTTAGTTATTGTGAAATTTTTTTTTTTCATAATTGCTGCTTAAAGGAGAGCCGGATTAGAATAGAATTTTTACTCACCAGCCTTGAAAGAACTTGACTTAAACTAGTTATTTACATTCAGTGCTTTAGTAAATAAAATTCATAATTACTTAGAAAAATATTAAGATTAAAATGTATTAATATTAAATAAAATATAACAAAGTACTAATGTTAAAAAATAGATTTAAGAACTGTTTCATTAATAATGAGTAATTAATAATTTACATTCATGTTAGCTAAGATAGGATTAATTAATATTAAATTTATTTGTATGAAAGCAAAAACATTGTAATTACAAATGTCTATATGGTGACATTTTTGCAATTGTCAACATGCGATATAAATGGTAACACAATGTTATATTGTCTAATTTTTCTCCAGTGTGATTTTATTTACTTCCACGTGTGAAATTTTATTCAAATACAAAACGAAAAATATTAAGATTTCTTGAACCTTTTTTAGCTTAATTGATTTTTATACTTAAACTGGCACACTGTTGATCTGTGGGACGCCTTTGCCTGGTTGGTTAGGGCGTTGTTCTCATTATCGGAAGGTAGAGAATTCGAATCACGGCGATCGCGTAGATCCGTAGTGTTTCCTTAAGACGGCTAAGGCATGTTAAAACTGGGTGTGATCGCAATGTCGTCCAAGTGAAATGATACCTCTTTGGGTGGCAGGCCAAGTATTGGGGGGTGTTCTGCTTGGTCCCTGCTTCAAAATTGCGAAAACTCCACCCGGCTGCTTCTATCTAACTTTTAGGGCTAGGTGCAGGGAATCGTGCTGGTGCAATAACGCTGTTGGTTCAGCTGGAGGATAGATGGATGGCTTATGGCTTCTTTTCAAAAGTTCTTGGATTCGATTCCTGACTTAGATGTCTGTTGTTGTCGAATTAGCATCTAGTTTGCGTTGAATAATAAACCTAAGTATAAAAATGAGAATGCTGTCGTATTACATCACTTGGAACACATTGCATTACACTAATCATACTACCCTTTATATAAATCAATATTTCCAGTGTGGTTCAGCAAAAACTATGGTACAAGCGGTTATTTATAGTTTCTATTTGTTTATGTAAATTTACTTACTAAACATATTTAAATGGTGTTGTATCAACAGTTTATTTTTTGTTATTTTCTTAGAAATATAGCATTGTTTTCATTTAAGAATTTATAGTGAATTTCCCCTTGATACAATTTTAATATAGCCATACATTATTCTTCAAATTCAAGTATAATGGTAAATAACTGATCCATATATCTTTAGCACCTAATTTTCCTTGAAAACGATATCCAAATATTGGAGATCTTCATTTAATTAGGGTTGATGCTCAGAAGCGATTCCATGAGAAGATGGAGAAATGTCGATAACCTATTGATTCGAAATTAAAAAGAAAGACTCCCATTTGGAGGAAGCATACTTCATTCTCACCTCATTTAGAAAGAACTATTGAGGGATGCGTGGGTGGAGAGTTTTCCCTCATTAAGTCCCTCCCCCTCCTCCTCCTGAAGATATCACCCTCCCGGAGTCTCTTTGTTCAGCCGTGATTCTCGGATCTCTTCTTGTTTGCCGTCTACGTACCCGGTGTTTATTGAAGGGAATCGAAAGGGTTGTTTGGCTTCTTTCTCAGCGAGCCGATTCGGCTCTCCTTCGAGCGGAGTTCTATGGAGGAGATCTAATTCTTTAACTTGGCGTCGGATGGAGATATCTCGGGATTTGGAGGGAGATCGCTGCCAATTCTAATTAAATTCTCGATTGAAGAAATCTTGAGTTTTTTTTTTTTTTTTTACTCAAACTCTATGCTATTTATTTTATTTGTGTTCAATTTTTAAAAGTGTTCAATGTAAAAAGTTGAAGGTAACACTAAAATAGAAATGAAGCATTAGAATTCTTAATTGGTACCCTAAAACAGTGCTTTATTTCTCAAACTTTAGAGGTATTACAGTTTCAGATTTTATCATTTTACGAAACTAGGTAAAACCATATGCATATGTAATTTTGGTGGGTTGTATGTATGAAACTGTGGAGAAGCGCTCGTGCGTCTTGCGCTTGTTTTTGGAAGGGTATAACATTGACCAATAAAATGTCCTGTAAAGTAGCTTATGATTGTTCAGGGTATCAGCTCAATACTTCACTGATTGCCATCTTATGCGTGATGTCTTTTAAAATTCGGTATCAACTTCAAACTTAAATACAGAATGAATAAGCTCTCTTGTGCGGAAGGAAATCACCAAAAGTAATCAATGAACCATCAAGATTAAGCCGATGGTTAGTGATCTTCTCTCAGTTTCAAAAGTTCGTAGGTTCGAATCTCACTCAGAATGACTGAATCAAATTGTTACATAAGAATGACTTCGATGTTTGAGTAGTACAAAATCCACATTTAACCGTTGGTACCAGTCTAATTAGCCCTCGTTAGCAAAGAATGACCATTGAACGACAAAGAAAACAAACCAAACTAACTATCAAGATTAAAGTAAATTGAGAAAAATATTCTCTTCCACTTTTCGAAATTAAAACTACTATAGTCATTATGTTTTTACTGATTAGCAAATCTTTTTTTCCCCTATATTTTTAAAGTCTCCCAATAGGTAAAACTTCGAGTAAAAGCAATCATTAAAGCAACAATTAAGTAATATTATTCAAATAAAAGTCGTGAAAATGAAAATAGTTAATATAAGAACACCAAGGGTAACAATGATATTGATGTGAGTTAATTTTACGAATGACTGGATCGAATTGTTACGTAAGCAATCTAGTCTTAATTTTATATAAATACTTCATAGCTTGGTCGTGCCATGAAAACACCCAAAAAAATTATTTCTTCATTATTTTGGAAATTTTAAAGAATTAATGAGTGAATATTAAAAATGATATTTAGATTGTAAATTTAATGACTAATTAAAAATGGGAGCTAAATTTTCTTAAGATAAAACGTGATACTTACCTGATGAGCTAATTATTTTGAAAACTTGACTGATTAACTTTGTTAATTTATTATTTATGAAGTTAACAATTTTTCATGGAACGCGAGAATAAGTTATTGTATAACCCTTAAAAATGATAAGCTATGTGTATACATAAACTTTATTTAACGCATTAATAAAAATGTTAAATTTTCATAAATTTATAAAGAAGTTACTTTTGGATATATCTTGATGATATTATGTGACAGTTGTATATATTTCAAAAATATTTTATTTTGGAAAATCAAGTATTTTCAAAATGTTTAACATTTGCATATTTTTCTTAATCATATGTAAAATCGATATCAGCAAAAAAATTAATTTTTGAGATTTAAATATTTAATACAGAACTAAAAAAGCATATTTACTCTTTTATTAATTTTTCAGTGCTCAGTTTGAGTAATAACTTCCTATCCCCCCCCCCTCCGAAACATTTTCACTATTTTATTTTCCTTTTCTTTAAGCAGAATTAACAATGGTCTAATTATCATGTTTCTATTCAGTTTCATAATTCGTGGGTTCGATTCCACTCTCAGGTTTGTTGCTTACGACAGTCTGATTTTCATATTCAAATGGATTTGAAACCCTCTGGTTTGAATTCCCTGAGTAAAAACTACATGGTAAGCATGGAATAATTAACAAACCAAAACCTATCATTCTGTTTGAATGTTTGATATTATTTATAATTGATCATTTGACTTTGGATGTTACTATTTTTTGTCAACATTACCGGTTAATTTTATTTTCAATCAACAATATTCAAGAAATAATTTTGATAAAAACTTTTGATATTTTTTGTTAATAAACATATCTATGTGAACAACGTCTAATAAACAAATTTATTGACACAAATTATGGATACAATAACTCACTATATTACCATATTTTTAAATTTTAATTGCCAATTTTATATATTAAATTTTTTTATTTCCATGGTGGGAGGAGCTCTTGATAATGATATAAAAGAAATTAACGCGGAATAGTTTTGGCAATTTTGAGATTGAATGTCACATTAAAAAACATAAATACCTAACTTTTGACACAGATAAGTTCTAAATTGAAATTCAGTTTTCAGGGAAAAAAAATTCTCACATTAAAAGAACTATTTTTACATTCCAGTTTCTATAATTTGGCTTACTTATACGAGGGTGAATTTCATAATGAATATTTTATAGCCTTTTTTTAGGCTCTGAATTCTGAAATTAAATTATCTCTATCTTCTGAGCTCGGTGCATACTCTTGAGGTTTATCTCTAAAAAAAGAGATTCCATTTTGCTCAGAAACAAATTTCCTCACTTATTACAGAAACATTTCTTAGGCGCTATAAACGTGGAATAAAAATAAATTAATCGCGTGAAATTAAAAAAAAAAAAGAAACGCGTATTTTATTTTGAATGCATTTTACTAGAGAAAAAAATGAACTAAAATGTATTTCTCCTTTTAAAAGAAAAATGTTCAGCTGAAGTCGAAAATTTCTTCTTTAAAGGTCTTTAAATGTTTCATTAAGAAGCTGCTGTAAATCTTGGCAGCTTTGAGAACCTCGTATACTTGGCAGGCTTCGAGACTTTGGCGAACCTGATTTTTCCCTGCGGGATATTAAATGGAAATTTACGGCGCCAAAGCTAGATTTAGCATAATTTAGATAGCTGATATATTCATTGAGAGGGCTGTAATCTTTTCTAATGTGGTCGGGAGAGTGGGTCAAGATTGAATTTAGTTGATATCGACGAACGAATTAAAAAATGCTCATAAATAGGAAAATAATTTTAAATAAACATTTTTGTATAATTCCAGTACTGCATTCATCTATTTATTTTAAATGGGATGTATATTTTTTATTAATTTAAATAAAATAATCACACAGCTCAGTGTTGTAATAAACTGATTATATATTTTAATGAAAATTATTTTACTTAAAAATCATAAAACTAAAGTTTTAACACAACTTTTAATATTTCTAAAAAAATCTTTAAATTATCAATTTTTATTACAGCAGCAAAAGAGCGGATATACAACTCATTTCACTTTTTGTGAAAAACATTTCATTTTTGATTCATATGATAAATGATAAAAGCTTATGATAAATAAGCATTTAAAATTTAACATCTATAAATTCAAAATCTACCTCTTTTCCATACATCTGGCTGCATTAGTTCAATTCTAGTTCGTGTACTTAGCTGGTTGCTGAATAATTGTTGCTCCCTCCTTCTGCTCATCAGCTCGGGTTCTAATCCCACTTCGAGTTAGGATGTTTGTGTTTCGGAATCCCATTTTAAATTTCATGCTCTTTTCTAAATTAAAATCACTTTCAAAATTAGTTTAAGTATTAAATCTTTCAATACTTTACTAGTTTTTAAAGTAATTTTGAATAAAAAGTTTTTATTTTTATTTTTATTTTTTATTTTTTATTTTTTTTTTAAATCTTTCTAAGAAATGTTTGATACAGAGGTTTTCAGTCACTTCTTATTACGATTATGACTCGAAACGAAAATTATTAAAAATTAAATAAATGAAATATATAAAAAGAATAGACTGTTTTCTCAAGAATCTGACTGTCAAAAAACCTTGTAAATTACACTGGTCAACAGTGGTTTTGGTGCCAAAGATTTTGGAGGTGATTTTATATGAATTCGATGCGCTGAATCCAAATATGCCATTAATTTTTGCCTATCAGCTTGAATTTTTAAGATATCAACATTTTAATGAATCATGCATTACACTATTTTAAAAACAGAAAAAGTCATGATTTAAACAAATTACTCACTGAACATTTCGGAAACTTCTTTTGCGTGACATTCTTGAATTTATTTTGGAACAATTCCGTTTTAAAGTCCAGCAGTGATCTGCCATCATGTGAGTATCCCATCTTCCTTGATAGCGATCCTCCATACATTTTATATCTTGGTGAAATCTTTCACCTTGCTCCTCACTAATGTCTCCTAAATTATCAGGAAAACGGTCTAAGTGGCTATGTAAATAGTGCACCTTAATTCTCATGTTACACCCAAGGGATCTGAAATTATTCAGCATTTCATTGACTAATTCAACATAGTTTTCAGCTTTGTGTTTACCCAGAAAATTTTGGACAACTGAAACAAATGAATTCCAGGCCTTTTGTTCAATCTCATTCATTGAATTTATGAAGTCAGGGTCTTTAATCAGCTGTCTTATTTGTGGGCCATCAAATATTCCTGCTTTAATTTTTTCCATACTCAGCTGAGGCATTTTTTCCCTATATATGCAAAGCATGATCCATTCTTATCAAGAGCCTTTACAAACTGCTTCATTAGACCCAGCTTGATATGCAGTGGGGGGAAGATGATTTTCTCTCGTGGAACTAAAGGATCGTTGATGATATTCTTTTCCCCAACATCCATGTTTTCTCTCTTAGGCCACTCTTTTTTAACCCACAGTTGCGTTTTGTCTCTGCTATCCCAGAGGTTCAAGAAACAAGGATATTTTGTGCGGCCACTTTGCTGTCCAAGGAGAAAGTTTACCAATTTTAAGTCTACACATATCACCCATTGGTGTTCACGATACCTTATTTTTTCCAAGACCAAAGCTATGGTGTCATATTGCTTTTTCATTTTCGTTGAGTGAGCAATTGGTATTGAGCCATATTTGTTCCCATTATGTAGAACAAATTTCAAACTTCGCTTTGAGCTGTCAATAAATAGGCGCCAATCATCTGGAAAATATTCAGGAAGACCCATTTTTACCAGGAGTTCTCTAACAGCACGACAAAATACAAGATTTTGTTCTTCAGAGAAAAAAGGTAGCAGATCTTTCTCCCTTGTGCGATAGAATGTAATTTTCGTTCCTGGTTCAAGTAAATTTTTTTCCTTCAACCTGGAAGCCAGTAATTTAGAAGCTTCTTTCGAATTGAAAATTGACTGAAGATTGAGATATCTAGTGAGGTCAATTAACTCATCTTAGTTGGAACATTGAGGAATAGATTATATCGTTTCAAAATCGCTGTCACCTTCAGTAGTATCAGAATTCTGATCAGAGAGACAATAAGCGTCCTCACAGGGTTCTGGTAGCTGGTGAAAAGTTGGAATTGGCACTTCTTCTGAGTGAGGGATAGGGCATCTTGCAGAGACTAAATCTGGATAAGTCCACTTATTCCGGTTCTTTCGATTGTCAGTCATCAAAGTGATTTTTTGGTTCTCTCCAAACCATTGGAACACCAATTTTCAGGCTTTTCCTTTTCCCGGTAGTCCACTGTCGTAAATGCTCTGTACAAGTTTTACAGACAATATGTGGTGCCCAGGTTTTATCCTGATCACCAAGTTTAACACCAAAATATCCAAGATAAGCCCTCTTTACGAAGTCACTAATAGATTTTCTTTTTTACAGTAGCGTGTATTCTCTGCATATGTAGCAAAAAATATCAGGATGATGTACACAGCTTCTTCTACTTGAACTCATTTTATTTCTATTCAACAACACAAATACTTAGATTTACTTTTTAACAACTCGTTACTAAAGAGAAATTTCATACGACGCTAACCTCTATCTATCTGCACCGCCGGAATTCACGAACTATTCTCAACTTTCAACTGCGGTTGAAGCTTTGAATGTTAGTGGACATCCATCTATCGGATTTCTATGGAACTAACTGGATAGCACTAATAAGTAGGATTCAATCCCATTTATTAAGAATTTGTCAACTAATCATTTATATATCTCAAATTGTTTATCTTTTTATAATAAATGAATTAAAATAATAATTTTTAAAAAATAATAATTAGTTAATTTCTAAATATTATTATTTTAAATTCAATTGGTTACAAAAGAAGACTGTCAATAGGGCAAATATACAAGAATCTTTCCCTGTATAAATTTTACAACACTTGTGCTTGGAAGTACTAAATAGAAAAAAAGCATTGATAGATAAGTGAATTTATCTAAAAATCTAGAGCTGATACAGAAAAACTGCTTTCATATTTAGATTCAGCAATAAAAATATAGTTAAAATCTGCTCTAAAATCCTAAGCACCAAAAAAAAAAAAAAAAAAAAATTTTTTTTTTGTAGGCCTGTGTTATCGAAACAACGGTGGAAAAAAAAATCAATCATATATTTCAAGTCATTTGAGGTATTATCTTAATTTATTTGATTTAGAGAAAGATTTATATTTTATCCATATTTTACACTCATCACGATATTTGAGTAATTTTACCTTAGTGGTATTAATATAGCTCATAAAAATAGCAATTGAATAACTCTATATTGTATATATAAAATAAAGAACTTTAAAAATATGTAGTGTTGAATGTTATCAACAAACAGATACAAATTTATATTTCTCTTATCTAACACACCATCAAAAACATTCAAATTTGAATTCCTTCATTTCTTCGTAAAAAGACATTGCATTGCTGAGAAAAATAACCATAAAAATGAATGAGGAGTATGTATAGAAAAAAGTTATTTTTCGCAAAATGATATTTAACTTTTTCAGGCATCCCTCTTAAGTCCTGTTCAATTTTATAACAGCAATTAATAATTTTGTGTAACGAGCTTAAAAGGTCAGAAGGCGAGGATCAGAATAGCGCATGCGCGCTAAAATTTGCCCACTTTTTATTTTTCTTCCGATTATGTTGTTTACTTTTTGATTCGATAGTGTTCTCAGAGAGCATCACACTGGAAGTATGCTTGTGGTGGCGTCCTCCAATGTGATAATAATATTGTCACGTTTGCTAATTTGAAAGTTACATCAAAAGTTATTTACATACTATGAATTATCAATACATTAAAAATTTATCATTAATAAATTGAAGCGAAATTGTCAACACTTGCATTACCTCCTCTCTCTATTACGTTGTAATAATAATAATAATATATATATATATATAATATACAGTATTTCCACTAAAGTCCCTTGCCACCCTCTTAACTTCAGAACGGCTACTACTATATTTATAAAAGTGGTGTCTAGGTATAGTAAAGTAGCTATGCGCTACTGAATGAAACAGACTACTGTGCCACCTGGTGGAAAACTGTATAGTTAGCATTCCTATCTTGTAAACGGAAATAGAGAAAATAAGTGTTTTACAAAGTTGTAGAGCATCCTCGTTTTAGTACGAAGATACCATGTAAGCATTAATGTGAATAATATACAACGGTTAAAACGCACATTTGCTGTTTCGTGCTGTGACGTAACAAAACAATCTAAGGGGAAAAAAAAACAGTTATAACAATGTACTTAATTTAAGATGTTCAAACTTCTCACCGTCAGCTGCAATGCACATATGGATCCTCGCTTGAATATCATGTTGCACACGTTGGAGCATGCGATCGTAAAGCGTCATTTAAGGTCCTCAAATGTTTGTGGAGGGGTCGCATACACCTGCTGTTTCAAGTATCCCCACGTGAAAAAGTCCAGTGGAGTCAGATCAGGAGAACGTGGAGGCCACTCTCCGAAACCGCCACAACCTAGTATTTGGTTGCCAAATTCCTTGGCGAGGCACTGCTTCACTGGAGATGTCTTGTGAGCAGGCGCGCCCTCATGTTCAAATTATAGAGTCTTAAGATTAAACAACGGCAAGTTCTCCACAAAATCGGATATTACCTTCTGTGCAATTGTAAGTATCGTACAATCATACGATGTATCGCGTCACAGCACGAAATAACAAATGTGCGTTTTAACCGTTGTAGTCACATTAATACGGTGGTTTTTAACCTGTGGGGCGACCCCCCAGGGGAAGGGGGTGAGACAGTTGCAAGGGGAGCATGCTGCTGTTTCCAAACTATCATTTTCGAATACGAACCAAAAAAGTCGAATAGGTGTCAAAAATGAATCAGCAGTATACATAATCCACAATCCTCACCGCGAATTTTTCGGGTACAAATGCTAAAACATCCCATTTATATTCTTCTTGGAACGAAATATGTCGCTTTCGCGTTTGGAGCCGAGCACCGGTGGGGCATGGAATCAAAAGATAAGCACTCGCAACATCTCGGGTATTCTCGTGCTTACTCGCGCCAAACTTCAGTAAATAGAAGCATCTGATTGTTTCTGTTTTCTATGAACAGAAGTAGTTCGTTGGTAGTGCTTGCGATAACCACGTTGATACATACAGAGCCGGCCCCAGGGTAGGGCGATCCGGGTGGCCGCCCGGAGCGCAATGATCTAGGGGCGCCAAAATAATGGAAAATGAAAATAAACTCGAAAAAAAAATTAAGTTAGAGGCTTTTATAAAATGCACTAAAAAGTAAAGAATATTTTTTTTATCATTCTGATATCATATCAATAAATTATTTTTCATAATATTGCGTTGTCATCGGACCCTTATATTGTAAGTATACCAAATATCATTGAAATCGGTTCACGGGAATTTTCACAAAAACGCGTTGTAAGATTTGACTGATAGTTTTGATTTTTAATTTCTATACCAAACGACATAAGATCTACTATCTGTGTGTGTATATATATATATATACATATATATAATCACTTTTTTACCTATCTCTCTCCGTTTTCGAGATACAAATGCTAACTACACAGTTTTCCACCAGGTGGCGCGGTAGGTGGTTTTATTTAGTATCGCATGGCTATTTTACTATACCTAAACACCACTTTTATGAATATAGCATCAGCCGTTTGTTAAGTGTCTTAAATGGACATACTGTATATAATAATATATTATTATTATTATATATTAAAATATAATATAATTAATTTAGAAAAAGATATTTCATAAAGTGAAAAAACAATAAATATGGTGATTATAATAAATTTAATCGAAATATTTACTATTTACTTGATATCTTTGTTTCTTATAAAAATCTGTGAAGTGATGTGAATATAACGTAAAAAGCTAATATACTTTCATCGCTTTAAATGTTAAAAATTTCCTCGACTGTCCCGGAAAAATGGGATTATTACACTCTAAAGAACATTTCTAACATTCTAAAGAACATTGCTTCTATTTAAATTTTGAAGACAAATAATCTGTTGGCGACAGATTTATCCGATTTGCTGAAGCATTACTGTAATAGTCCTTGTCTAGACAGAAAATTCCGTTTTCCGAACAACAGGATGTTTGGGTAATCTTTCAGAGCATGAATCGTCACTCTCGTCCTCGTATAGTCTTTCACAAATCTGCCATGTTTTATCCCAGCTATTATGTCGCGTAAGAAATCTCAAAAAATGGCCATAAACAATAATATTAAAGTAGGCAGGCGATAATCTTTGAGAAATGCGGGCAAATGTTCGAA
The DNA here is from genome assembly GCA_030067965.1 of Latrodectus elegans. Taxonomy (NCBI): domain Eukaryota; kingdom Metazoa; phylum Arthropoda; class Arachnida; order Araneae; family Theridiidae; genus Latrodectus; species Latrodectus elegans. Next base: position 56,451,141 of record CM057820.1, read on the forward strand.
ATTTTAATGGTTAGAAGCATTTATGGTTGCTGATGGAGCAGATAGAATGATAACATCTGAGGAAGGTAGAGGACTTATTCTAGGGTGTGATATTTCCTGTGAAGATCATAAATCTTATTCAGTGCGACGTTAATTTCTAAAGATTAGAAAACCATAATTATGTTGTGGAAATATATGGGTTCATAAAATTTAAATACCGAACACTTAATGGAGAAGACTTAATTAGGGTTATTGAATTTTTTAGTAAAATGCGACCAAATAATGGTCATATTGATTTATTGATATTGAATAATGGTATTTTATAGGCTTGTTAACATCGACTTTATCCTGCTGTTACACCGGTTAGTTCATGTCGAACTAATTTAGACTTTATATCCTTACTGAAATAAAAAAATAAAACTGAAAATTCAATGTTTATCTTGAATATCTTACCATATTTTAATGAAGATAATATGCAATGTGCATTTATTAATGGCATAAATATTTTTAATTATGGCAGTATGTTGTTAAATGACGCTCTAATTACTTTAAAAAGAGAATGGCTAACAATTTTACTGTGAAAAGGTAGATTTATAAAGATCAGACGAGCGACATTGTAGTGCGTAAAGTTAAGGTCAACTATAAATCTTAATATTTCTTCTGAATAACTTCAAACATTCAATGCTTAAAAAATGAAATACATAAATTTTTTAAATTAAAATTTAAAATACTGTTCCACACACGCAAAAATGTGGGTATGTAAGCAAAAATGTGAAGAGAACTCTGTACAGTGCGAATGAATAAAATTGGGAAAAAGCGTAATATTCACAATACAGAAAAAGAACAAATTCCATTATAGATCAATGGCAAAAATTTGTGTGAAAATTATTTGATGTTCAATGACAACATTTGTGATCCCTTCAAACAGTAAGACTACCGTACATCTATTTCATAAATTCGTAACTAAATTATTAAGAATGAAAGATACTGTTCTACTTCTAATATAGTGATACAGCAATGTTCTGACCAGCGTTTTTTGTCTCGACGAGATGTAACTGTACAGATCGACCATTTATACAACGTATTTGCATATGGTTGTGTATGTCGCACACAGATGGTCTTGTCCTCATCGACGAATGCATTTATTACTCATCCGTGAAATAAGTTCTTGGTCACTCCAACAACTTCCGCATTGAGCAGACATCTTTTTTGTTTGACATGGTTTTGTTTCAATACTATAAGTTTGATTCTCAACATGAACGGATAGAATTATGAAATCTGCTTAAAACTAGTTCCCGTTAAATTAGGTTTCATTTATAAAATATGAACGTAAAGCTACAGACCAAATTAACAGAATTTTCTGTGTCCTTATTTTGGTTCTTGTTCAAGTCTATGTAATATAAGTAGTATCAAAAGCCATAAATGCGAGACATTATCTTGTCAGGACGTTTTGAAAGTCACCTTTCTAAAAATAAAAGTTGTGAACGATTGTATTTCACAAATGAGGTAGTGAAAAACTTTTTGAGAAATCACAATTCACTATTTTTTTTAAATTTTGACATAAACGAAGTTAATTTTCTCCTTTTTGGAAATAGTAATCCATTCATCAACAGTAATTTGAAAAAGTTTTTTGATGATAGAAGTTCATGAATAAATAATGAGATAATAATTTTTATTCATTTGTGTGTCAAAACTTCACAAGACATAATATTCGGAATCCTAAATGGCTTGAGAAGCCGATGCTTTCCTAAAACTAGTATCGCTAATATTTACGATATGTCCCAAACTGTCTTAAGAAGCCCAAACAAACATATATATTAACGAGACTGTTGACTCCAATATCAAAATAAGTATTCAGAAGATGGCTTAAAAAGCATAAAATACTCAATTATTTATTATGAAAATATCATGATTATTTTTATTTAACACAATTATTTTTTAAAGCATTTTTCAAGAAATTTAAATGCTCAAACAGAATATTGTAATTACAGAGAATCTCCTCTCATAAAAATCTCATTTCGAATCTATGAAATATCAAATTAAGTAGAGTTACCTTTTCAAGAAAAAAGTAAATGGTATCTCCCTTTTCTTCTGAATAAGGAAGGAGAGGAATGTTTAGCCACATATGATATAAAAATGACACTTAACTTTTCATGCAAATCAACGTTTGTGAAAACCCTATCTGTTATTCTTTAAATTATGAATGTTATTTGACGTTAGATATCAATGTCAGTACTGGCATATAATGTGCTCTTTTAGTTTCTTCAAACCTTGCTATACACAAAATTAACAAGAGATTTAAGGTAAAAATTTAGTGTGTTTATTACATTTTTTTATTATTTTTTAAATTCATGACTGTTGCGTAAAACATTTCAAAACCGCATGCAAACCGCAAACCCATAGTTACAAATTCATTGCGATTTTGTTGCTTTTCCTTAGCCATCTATTGGCCAAAATTGTAATTATTTTTTATTTCATTTCTTATTTTTGATTTTAGATATTTTTCTGTGTATTAATACCAAATTTCTCTAAATATTCAAATTAAATTGGTCTTTGTGAATGTCTCAGCAATATCTAAGTATCAGTAAGGTCTCAGGTATATATTGTCTCGGTAAAAACAGTATATCTCAGTAATAATTAACTGTGTGCGTCCATATTTTTATCATTTTGTTATTACTATATTAAACAATATCATTTAATTTTGTATTTCATATATAGTTATCGGAATTATTTTCACTGAGTTTATACAAAAGTTTTCTGAATTAAACTAAAATATGAACGAGTTATTTTTCTTATCTCTAATTTTTTTCAAACGTTAATTCTATTAGTGTACATGCATTTTGTCGTAATATTTAAATTACCTTGATAATATTTAAATAGTCTTAATTTAATTACATTGTGTATAGTATATAATAAACAAAATTTAATTTATATAAAATATCAGATAAGAATATGTATAGAAATTCTTGATTGTAATATACTTGTTTCCAACAGATAATTCCTACGCCATTTACATCACTATTTATACAGTGTGTGTGATTTACACATACATGCATAGAATTATATATTTCTATATAATGTACAGTTGGTATTCATTACTATAATAGTTATATATACTGTCTATATAGTTAATCAAACTTTTAAAAGTACATTTTATTATAATAATAATAATTGAATTTAATATCTTGGATTAAAGAAATTTCCTCACTAGTAGAATATGTATTCAGAAAAATTTGGGTTGCATTAGGTATATATGCATATTTTATTTTTCTCTACATTTTAAAATATTGTAAAAGTGACACAATTCCATAATGAAGGATATAATTATCCATGATTTATTAATGAAATGTTTAGGATGTATCTGTTTTCTCATTAATTTGACATTTCTTGCATAGCAATGCAATTAATAATTTTCAAGGGTTGCCATATACATCCCTTTCTTATTTATTAAGTGGGCATGTAATTCAAACTTCAAATGAAACTTAATAGGGATGTTAACAAAAATACAAATCGAAAGTAATTTCTTAAAAGTGAAAGGTATTTAATGTTAGATTCAAAAGAGATTTGCATTGAAGCGAAGTAAAGGAGGCACAAAACCGCGCCCACTCCTATTAAAAGCGGGAAAACATCACAGCAGTCAGGATATGCGACTAATTTTTTTTTTAACTTCCTTATTAAGAAAAGGCCTTATGCTAGTGCCTTAAATAAATGGGGATGCCGATGCCAAAAGAGCTCCTTTCTGGAAGACGCTCGTTACTCAGAGGCTTAAGTGCCCAACCACTTAAGACACCGCACACCACTGCTGCTCGGCCCGCCCCCTTTCGAAAACAGTGAAAACTTTTTGGTAAAAAAAAAAAAGAAAAGACTCGGTTCAAGTGGCATCTCTCTTAACGAATTTGGCTCGATCCCGTCGGCTTTCAAGAGGATTTGCCGCCACGACGAGAAGTGCTCGGTTTGTTTGGCGACTTCGTCAAGATAGTTTTTGAATGACAGTCTTTCTCTTCTCGAAAGAGAGGGCGGAAGTAAAGTGCAAGATACAATATTTATCGGCCTTTCTTTCAGCGGGAATCCCTTTCGATTTTGGAGATAAATAGAGTTTGAGATCAAAGTTTAAAATTCGATTCTTGTCTGGAATTTATAGTCTGACACTGAATTATTATTTTTGTGGAAAATTTTTTGAGGTTTTTCGAATAAAATTTGTATTTGTTGCTATATGATTTGTGATGAAATCAACTGCTTGAGACGATTGAATTTCCGTTGAAAAGATTTTTGTTATATTTAAAATTATATATATATATAATATAATTTTATTATTGGAAATATGGTGCGCGTGCTTATGAAGCGACTTACATAAACAAATTTTGTAACTAACGAATATGGTTTTAAAATGTTCCTAAGATAGCGAAGCTTAAGTCGCAGTTTATATAAAGAAACTTCATTTTAAATCCCGAATTTATTTCCTAACTGAACAGTCACATATCCAAAATTTTCAAGTTTCAAATACTGGACATACTATACAATAATATTTTTTTCTTAATTTGCATGCTAATTTTAGACGAATGTTACAGAGGAAATAAAAGCACTTCTTTCGCACTATCTAAGTTGATGGATGAAAGCTATAAATATAGATTTTCGTTTTAATCTATCCAATGTCAATATTTTTAAATATTCAAATATTAATAAAAATGATATTTGAATATTTTTAAAGTTTTTTGTTTCTATAAGTTTTTCCACTAGCGCGAATGTGATGAATTGATAAATATGAAAAGATTTGTGGTTTTTTGAGTTAAAAATTTCGTGAGTTCGAATTCCTCTTTAGATATAGATTTTTGTTGTGGTTCAAACTCCATTCCAAACTATAAATCTTTGTGGAATTAAAACAATATTGCAATAAGTGATCGTGGTTCCACAAATTTTGATATAATGAAGACACGGAACTTGCTAAGAATTTTTCCCTACTTTGTTTTTGAAGCAGAACTAGGTCTCGTTTCATTAGTTGGAGAAACTCGTCTCATTGTGTGCCGAGCTGGCAGCCGAATGGTTAGCGCTCTTGCCTTCGATTCAACAGTTCGTGGGCTCGAATCCCACCTTGGGCATGGATGTTTGTAGTGGTTCGGAATCCACTTTAAAACGTAGGTCCCGGTCTAATTGGCCTTCGTGTGCAAAAAATGACCGTTGAGCCACTAACAAACCAAACCATCGTCCCATTGTGTCTTTTAAGCCTATAATAAAAAAATTAGTGACATGATTCATTGTCTTCAGTTAAATAGTTTATTTTATTAAAAAAAACTAGAACAAAGGAAAATTTTTTTATAATATCTTTTTTATTTCAGTAATTTTTGCTTTTTTTAGAATTAATTGAAACTTAGAGTTTAACATAACGAATGACAAGCCTTATGATTATACATTAACGTTGCAGATCTATGGAAACTTTATCGTTATCATAAAACTTAATAATCGTGCTAGCTAGTGATTTCACTTAGTTTTAAGTACTTTAAATTTTACTACAAATTACGCCTGCACCAAATGAGGTTGTTAAACTGCATTTATGTCTTTAATTGTGTTGCGCGAAACTACTGTTTTGCATTGATAACTTCTTGATTAAGGATGCACTCATTTTCATTTGACGAACTTGAATTTGGTTGTCCGGTGCCTCTTAAAACTAAATCTACAGGTAATTCATGAATATATTTCAGCAGTATTTTGTATTCCGTTAAACATGCTTTTTTTTTTTTTTGGTATCTAGTGCATTGGAAATGATCTGATTCAAGACAGTTCATATTTTAATTGAAATATTTTAGAAGTATAAAGGAAAAATTACTGATGCCTCATATTACGAAATTCTTCTAAATTCCCATAACAATTTTTCCTAACAGTTTTTGAAATGTATTTTGTTTTTACTGGCCCAATTGCTTAAATTGAAATGCTCACATCTAGAATATATATATATATATATCTCATTTAGCAGATTTTAAACACTAATTGTTATCTGAAGGAAAGTACCATTTTTTACATAGTCTATAATGGTTTCTGTTTAGAGTAATAAACACTTTATCGATACTAAATGTGCAGTTGTTAACATCTAAAATGTTTAATTTATAGGTAAATGAATAAAATAACTTAAATCATTTCTAAAATTTTTATTTTTCATTTCATAAATTTCACTGCAAAAAAACAAATATAATCAGCAAAAATAAGTAAATTAGTGAATGGCCCCCAATAAGCGAGTTCATTCTCGAAAATTGGAAAAGGCCGATGTTTATTGGCTGGAAATGACAAGAAATTGTTCTATCGAAAACAACATCGACAAAAAAGTTCTTATTATCTAGTAAATGCCTTAGACTTTCTGCAATAAAAAGAAGAAATAAGGGAAAACGTTTTCTGAAAAAATATAAATCGGGACCCTTCCACTTACCTTCAGGTACGTGGCTTTCATTTTAAATCAGAACAATGCGATTTAGTTTGTTAAATATGCAAGTGGAGAGTTGCGTTAGATAAAAATCAAGATTTTCCTGATAAGTTCGGAAAAGGGGTTATAAATATTTTTGCTATAAATTCTCGAGTATATCGATAGTAAGAAATAAAAATACATTTTAAAGCATTCACGTATTCGTAACCAAACCAATAAACAATTTGCTAAATTTTTTTTTTTTTTTTTTTTTTTTTTTACAGGAATCTATTAAATCAACAGAGAAAAGTACGTAGTAATTTCAGTTATGTGAATTTTCTTTTGTTATACAAGAACTCTTTTCGATCCTTGATACATAAAGATTAAAATATTGACAATTTTAATGAAGAATATTGATTCTTCAAATAGAGTTATTTTACCTTAAAGGAAAAAGTGTACGTTTCTAAAACTTAGTATAATTATATAAATTTCATCCTCTATACCACCACCACCCCTTTTTTTTCTGCGTAAATTTGCAATAGCATTTAATTTCATTTTATTATTTTTATGTTCTGACTCACCTATTATGAATACTTGACGACGGAAAGGATACTTTGTTAATTCTAACAAACAATTAGATTTATTAAAATGAGAAGAATCTGGCAACATCACAGGTCAAGAATCTGCTTATATAAGGCTCGTGGGATTCATCATTTCATGTATTCAAATTTTTAGAGAAACAATCTCCAAACACTAAAGGAAGATTTAGAAGCATCCAGATCTTAATCAAACAATAGATAAAGTTTCAAATTTAAAAATATCTTATCTTTGTATTGAACTATCGCAGCTGGAACTCAAACTATTGATAAACAACGAATCTATAATCTAATGCCTTGTCACGGTGATTGCTGGCTATTCTTATCGGAAATTAATGTAAATAGGCAGTAATAAATAATTCATAAAACATCAACCAAATAAGAAAAAACATACTTGGTAGTTTGACAGCTCTCCAGTCTTTTATAATCACATCAAGCGTGCTTGTGGTTGCTTGAAACACATTTTATATCGTCATCCCGCTGAATTTAATCGATTCAAAAACCAATTAAAAAGCCACAAATACATCTAGCAAAACTAACCGAAGACTGTTATGTCTTGCTCGGGAAAGAATTTTTACTTAATAAGTCTGCATTACATTCGCAACAATCATTTTCATTTCATTTTGAACTTTCTAGTTCATTATGAAATGAAAATGATCGAAATGAAAATTTTTTTTCTAAAAAAAACTTTCTTTACAGTTATACAATGTACCTATATTAATTAGCCTACCAATTGTATCTATAAATAATACAATTGAGGAATTTTATTTTAGTATCTACGCTCGAAGGGAGTTATTGTAACTGCTAAATGTTGAAATAAAAAGCAGAGCATTTTTCACTTGTCTCTTCATCTCCACGCAAATTACTTTGAGTTAGTCTTGTATTATCCTGTTGGGGTATTAAGCTTTCAGTAAATAAAATTTTTGGATTATTTCCTTAAATGCCATCAATTAAATTTACTGATTTCATATTGGTATTATATACCTAAAATCATAAAATTTATATATTTTTTTATTTACAATTCCTTGACTTGGTATTCCTAACTACAAACCATTTATTTTATCATTATTTTTTTCTACTTTCAAACAATATATATAATGAAAACGATTGTGACGATTTTGGATTCGGACACAAATAGTATTTTTTTTTCAGTGAATTAAAAATAATGCACTTTAAATTGTTCATATACATTTAGAGGATTTTTACTTTGTATGTGAATTTCAAATTTTAATATTTTTAATTTGTTCACCTTTTGTAATTGTATGCAAATGACATTACAAAATTTCAAATCGAATTACTACCTTATGAAAGCACAATTGATTTTAAGGTGATATTTAACTAAACTTTGAAGGGTTTTAATTATAAGAAGCTATACTGAAATAAATAGTAAAATTTACTTAAAATAATACGAATATTTCTCAGGTTATGAAATTTATATTTAATTAAAATTAACTTTCGTTTAGTTATATACGCAAAAGAAAAAAAATACTGGGAGATATTTCCTTTTAAGTATTAAAGACACCTGTGCTTATGCGTGCATTATTCACTTATAGGAAATTCGTTGAACGTTAAATAGGCAAAGTACTGTATATATTTCATTAGCATTTTTCAAAAATGCATGCACCCATCTTAAAGCTGTCATTGCATTAGGAGATGCATAAAAAATGGAACACGTCTTTCAAAATGAAAAATGGATACCCTTATCATAGTCTGGCATACTACTCCATCTTAAAAGACTTTCTCCTCCTGTCCCTTTCTAAGAACTTTCTTTTCCGGAAAATAATACATATGATGAAAAAGTTTTATAAAAAACTTATGAAAAGACCTGTTTAAATCAAGCTTGAATACTTAGATCTTTCTATGTAATAAAATTTGAAGGTTTAAAAAAACTGGGTGGAGGGGGTAAAAATAAAGTATTTTGTTAAAGTTAATATATCTTTGTTTTGATATTTTTATTTCTAGCAACCTTCGTTTCTTTTAATCTAGTATATAAATTTGAACTTGTAGAATTTTAATATTAAAAGAAATTTTATTAAAATGTTTAACTACTTCAAAATTTGTTACCATATGAATATAATTAAAGATAATGTATTTCTTTCCACTTAGTGGGGGAAATTTTTTGAATAAAGAAATAAAGATAAAACTCACCTTTCCTTTTCTGCCACGTGTCATAAAATTCCCATGATGCAACTCTTCAAAGCTATTAATGGATTAATACTGAATTATATTCTTAATTGTTTTATAGCATTAATTTATAAATTAGTTTAACATTATTAGGTTATTAATTGTAGCATTAGTTTGCCAGTTTAAGGGAACATGATATGACCATCTACTCTAATTTTTATCAGTATTTAATTAATTCAAAAGCTAAGTAAAGAGGATGTTATTCGTTGTGTTTTAGAAATAATCGAAAATATTGAAGTTTTTATTTCAAATTATAATACATTTTCTTAAAATTACAAAATAATGCGTGACAAATTAAAATATTTTCTCTCAAATAATTTTATCATCATTAATAATTTGCTTGATTAAATCCTTAGCAATAAAATTTATTTTTCATTTGTGTTTTAGTGCTAATGAAATTATAAAACATTAAAAGCATGAAAATTATTAAATTAGTTTTAAAAACTGCATTCAAGTTTTTCAATCCCTTAATTTATTAAAAAAATTCTTTAATTATTTTTGACTGTTAATTCAATTTTTAATTAATTTTGTAATTGGATTTCATATTTTAAATGTAACAAAAGTTTTTTTTACAAATAATTTAAGATACGCTTTCTATAAATTGAAAGTGGAGAAATTCTAAAAGTTTGACAAAAAATAATTTATTAATCTTTAAAGCTTTTGTACGAGCAATTTTAATGGCATAAAATTTAAAATAGTATTCGATGTTTAAAAAATATTTTATTAAGGATCGAAGGAATAATTTTATCAATTATACAAAGAATTTTCGATCCTATTGGATTATTAACACCAGTTACATTGCTTCCTAAAATGTTATTGCAAAATTCGTGGAAAATAATTTCTTGGGACGAAAAATTGTCTCAAAATAATTTAATTGAATTTTTGAAATGGATTAAAAATTTATCACTTTTAAAAGATGGATCTTTGTCTCGATATATAGCAATTAATTCCGCATCTGAATTACGTGTTCTTGTGAATTCTTGCAAGGGTGCATACGTAGCGTGCGTCTTTGTTCGATCGGTATTCGATTCTGAAGTTAAAGTTAATAGTTCTTAGAGAGAGAGAGAGAGAGACAGACGCTTTTTTCCCAGTTTATCGAAATCTAATCTTTATTATTTAACTTTGGGAATCCAATAACTCAATTGTCTTGGACAATATTTTATTATGAGAACCAGTAAAAATCTTGCTTAATCATGGCGTTTTTTTAGATTCTGTGATTGTTTCATTGATTTCGAGATCGAAGTTGATTGCTTAGCATTTTGGTAATCAATTAAGCGGATTTTGAATTCAAATCTCCCAGAGGTCAATTTAGCAGTCCGCTGGTACTTAAATTCTCCATAAAGTGCAAGTTTTCCGATTTTCTTTCTCTTTTTTTTTAATGCCATATATTCAATCTCAAATTTATTTTTTAATTAAAAATGTAGATCATCGTATATTTTGATAAAAATCGCGAAATAACAGAATATTTTTTTAAAAGTAACAAATTGAAAATAATTACTTAGCTTTTCTATGTAGCGTTGCCAAAAAAGAAATAATTTTTAATATTTAATTAGCTATGATTAATTTTGCCTTGAGCACTCAAAAAACGGGATGTCTGATAAGCTTAATATATAGAAAGTAATTATGCTCTGATACATGACAAAATTACTGTTCATTTGCTTGATATACACATTTCCAACTAGAAATAAAATAACTTTTTTAAATTTTAGAATCTTATTTCCGTAACTTATATAGACCAAATTAATTTTTCTTTTGTTTGATGAAAGTTTGAAATATTTAAATAAAAAAAAAATACCTTTTTTGAGGAAGGGAAAATAATTTTATAAAATTTACAATGGAAATGAAGATGGGGGAATATGTATTCACAGTCAAATGTTTAATGTAGGTCATTTAAATTTGTTTTTCAGAGAAATAAATCCCCTACTGCTCTCTTCTGTTTTACAAGTAATTCTTTAATGGTGTTTTGTGAATAGACTTTATGCTATAAAGTATGCAAATTAGAATTTATTTTGGGCAAAACAATTTCTTGTGAGGTGATTCTTTTAAGAAATCTTAATGTTTCTGTTTACCTTGGTATATACTGTATGTAGATATATATATTGTATATGTAATGCATAGATTTTGCTTCTCTGTTTTTATTGCATTAATTAGTTTTCTCTTCAGTTCCTAATCAAGTAAAATTCCAAAACCTCGAGTTTTCCCTTGTTAAAATCTAAATCAAGTAAGCAAAGCTTAAATCAAGCGTAAACTATAAATTTATTGCAACAGATTTAAAATAATTTAAACGGAACGTTGCAAAGCCACTACATTTAAACTGTTTGAAATGAAATTACAAATTTAAATTTGAAATGAAATTGCTCAGGGTGCATCAACAAACACGGTACTCTTCGTTATTATGAGAGTTTCCTAAATAATTTTACCATCAAAATATTTAATTTAAGTAAGTAAAACTAATCAATAAAAATATAAAATCCTAAATATAAATGAACAAAATTACGAATTTTGATAGTATTCCAATATTATTTAAATTTAAATTGTTATGAACTATAAAAAATCAAATTTTTTGTTTAAATGCTTAATATAATAAGATATGTAATTTTCAAGCAACTATATCTTGTTTGTGATAACATAATTAAACAATTTGAAAAAGAAATTTAGTGTTAATTCTCTTCAATTTTTTTCTCTCATCAAATTTTTTAACATTTTGTCAAGTTTAAACATAGTTTTATAATGTTTTTATAGTTTATTTTTCAACATTTTTAGCAGGACTAGAATTGGTGATGTTTTAAAAAAAAAAACCTCTGAAAACAATATACATAAAGCCGTGTACAGTCGCGGTTTTCTTCTTAGAAGATACTAAAAATGATTAAAAAAATGAAACAAATGAGGTATATGAGTAATACAGTTTATATTTGAAGTTATATCATTGGCTATAAACATTATTTAAATGTATTTCTAATAATATATAGAAAGAAAGTTGAATATATTCCATTGTAGCTTAACTTGGAAATATAACTAATGAGTTGAGTTAGTTACTGACTAACAAATTGAGTTTATTGAGATGCTAGGTTTGTTTTTTTATACCCATTTTATAATCAACTATTATTTTTGTGTATTCGCTTTTAAGGTAAATGAAAAGAGTGACAAAAAATTGAGAAAAATAACTTTATTTAAAATAGTTTGTTATAGATATTAAAAATAATTGTTAAAGATTCCTTATTAGCTGTTAACATTTAATTTGCATTAATTATTATTACACATTATCTGTCAACAAGAAAACAAATTTATTTTATCGTGACTATGATTGCGGAAATTTTTCAAATCTATGAAAGAACCTTCTGAGCAACTAATTCTTAGATGCTACTAATTCCCTTGAAAAAAGAACTAAAAATGTAAAAAAATGTAAAAAGTTTTTAATTGGATTTTTTTACGTTAATTTTTGTTAAAAGACATTAAAGCTAATTTGATAAAAGCTATATCCCGTGGTTTCGAATCTGACCCTAGGTTTGAAAGTGTGTAGAGTGATTCGGAATTCACTTAAATTATAGGTCCACTCCTACTTAACCCTTCTGTTCAAAAAATAAACAAAAAAAAAAAAAAAAAAAAAAAACCGTTAAAACCAAACGAAATTAAGTGAAGATTTAGTATGACAACGTTGAATGCACACTGCGCATATGCGTTTTCCATGATGTACTAAATATGGATTTGATGGCCATTATAGTATTAACTCAACTAAAATTTTCAGAAAATGCGACATAACGCATTCAGCTGCATTCATTCAAATTTCTTGTTGATCACACTTTTGATGTTATGTTGTAAAATAACTTAAGGATATTTAAACGTAGGGTCAAGTTGACTGTCCATTCTGTGGCAAACATCGTCAAAAAATTTATTTTTTGTTTTGCATACTTCATTTGACTTGGGGCTCGTATCGTATGTGGATGAATCATCAAGTCATGTAAGTAAAATATCTTTTCAGCTTTTAGTTATTACGTTGATTCCCTATAACCTTTTTGAATTTATGGATTCCCAACTCTGCAGATAGTCATAGGATCTCGACTGACGACACATCAATATTTTATTACTATAATCCGCAATCCCAAAAATGTTACAATTCGACCTCTCTAATTCAGAAACATGCTGGTAAACATTTTTTCGTCACCAAAAGATTCACGTCTTTTCAATCAGTAACAATTCTCAAATACAACTTTTGTATGAGAAATAACTTGTACCATTTCTTTATTTATAAACATATTATAGCCTTCATATCGTCTACCACGCAAATTTTACTAGCGTGGTATATGAAATGCTGTGGTTAAAAGTGTGTAGTCTTTCTCTTTTTACCGTAGTTCAATGGTTTGCAGTATATTTAAAATGGATTTTGAAATATACAAGGCATTTTGTACGAAAAAGATTTCATTTTCGGGAACTTCTTGAAAAAGTGTAATTACGATTATGTATAAAACTAGTAGTGAGATAAGTCTTATATTTCTGTGTATTTAAAAAATAATGTAGCTTATATTCTACAAAAACTTTGTTTTTGCTTTATGTATTGATTTGTGTGACATAATTGCTAAAACTGAGACCAGCATTTAACTTTACTTGCTCTTAGTCCATATTTCGCATCTTAAAAGATTAAACGCATTTTTAACTTGGTAAAAGTTGTTTCTTTTTCTCATTTTTTGCTGCACAGAGAAGGATTACGAAATGTCAGCTGAATGATTTATTTGTTAAGTGTAATTAGTTAATGCATTGCACCATTAATTATTCATTTTGCTCCCTCCTACGCTACTTCAAAGTTATTTTTTTTTCTAATAAGAGAATGGGTTCAGCGTCTTTGTATTTATTTCTCTTTGCTTGTTGACTTAAACAAAAGTTCTTTCTCTTTTTACTTGATGGATATTCAAAGAAAAAGATCTCTTTAGTTGCCTGGTCTTTAAATGGTTGTAGGCCACTTCTTAAATAACCATCCCATCACTTTATTTTTATATTAATATTTATAGAAAAAATAGAAAAATATTTTTTCAAAAACAGTATTTTTTTTTAAATTACATCTTTTTGAGCAAGCAGACCTAGTTGTTTATTAATCAACGCTTTCGTCTGTAATTTAGTTATTGGTTCAAATAACTACTTCGAACATTTGGTTTAGTTCCTAAATGTTCAATATTCTTGCTATCAGTTCAATAGTTTAGTTTCTATGCCGGGTTTGAATGCAATGAGAAATCCTGGAAAAATCTACTTTAAATATAGAGGTATCTGTTGATTTAGCTCTCCTGCGTGGAATAATGAATCTCAAGAGTGAATTAAAAGATCGGTAAACATCAACAAAAGATACCAAATTCATTTCTGCTATATTTCTATAGATTCACAAATCATTTTAAGCTGATAATTTCTATTAGAATGACACGCCTCAAAAAAAAAAAAAAAAAAAAAAAAAAGCACTCATAAATGGCAAAGCTAATGTGTCTATATTTAAAAAGAAATTCATATCAATTGAATTGATTGGGGCTTGATGTAACTAAGCAACGTTTTTGTTACCCAAACATAGTTTATTTGTGCAAATAATAGTCCACACTATTTTCTATTATCAAAAGTTTTGCTATTTTTGAACTATTCTTTATTAAAATGGTAAGTACACATTAATTTATGATTCACATCAGGCAACCATTGATAAAAATCATTAAATACGTAGACGTATTGGTATTTGTTAAAATACAGTTAAAACACACAAACATAAATCTACTACCCATAAACATCTTATATAAAAATATTTTAACTATTATGAGTAAATCACAGTTCGAACATATATTTCATTTATGTAATGTAAAATTGAATTTCATTATTTGCTGTTTTAAAATTTCAATTTAGTTTCTTGCGACATTACTAATTAAATTCAGTAAGTACATATTTAATAGAATGATTATATCAATAATATTAGGTATTACTAAAATTTTACTGACGAATTTTAGTCCGATAAGAGTATTAATATTTTCATTTGAAACTTAAACTGGCCGAGCTGGCAGCCGAATGGTTATCGCTCTTCCTTCGGTTCAACAGTTCGTGGGTTCGAATCCCACCATGTTCATGGATGTTTATGGTGGTTTGGTTATCCACTTTAAACCGTAGGTCCCGGTTTAATTAGCCCTCGTGTGCAAAAAATGACTGTTAAGCGACAAACAAACCAAACCTAAACTGTGCTGTTATTATTAATATTATTATTATAAATGAATGTGGCGCTTACGTCCTCGCAAATTAATTTTGAAATGTACTATTCTAATAGTACAGACTATTAGTTATTAGAATAAATAAGGCTACTTAATTAACTTTTTAATATAACAAATAACATTTTTTAAAATAAATACTTCTCGAGAAGTTAGAGAAATTTGTTAAATTATGTAAAATTTTAATTTAAGTATATAATTTGTGAAATATATAAAAATCAATAGATTTTTTTAAACTGCCTGTTAAAATGCAGATTATTTTTCCTCCTTTTTTCCTAATTAAGAGATTAAATTTTGATATTCTAATTTCATTTCTGTTTAACTCATTAAAAGTGTAGTTAAATGTTTAAATGAACTATATAAAAATAAAAAGAAAATTTGCTAGAATCTTTATCGTAAAATTTTATAATTTTTATTTTTTATTTATAATTTTTTTGTGTAAAATCATTTTAAAAATAACGAAACGTGAAATATTTTCAGTTATAATTCCCTTCCTTCAACTTATTTTAATTATATTGTCAAAAAATGAAAATTTGCAGACTGATTTATCTGCTTATGGTTTAAATGAGTAATCTTGTATGTAATACAAAGTTTAACATATGCCTGGTTTTGATTGCACAACGTTTCTATTCTTTACTTGAGTGTCCTTTTTCACAAATTTACATTTTACCTTAATTACTATGGTTTCATGAAATGTCTTTAAACATGAGGCAAAATGAATTAATTTTTTCTAAACTTGTTTATTATTGTGTATATGTGTTTATCTATTAGAGTACCCTTGTGAGAGAATAAAAAGATTGATTTTAAAAAAATCGAAGAGTTTTGTACAATTTTTATTGAAATGTAGAAACAGTTTTTTTTTACAGGGAATGCAAATTATTAAATGTATACAAAAATTCTCAGTGTTGAATTTTGAATTTATAGATATTTTAATTTTTGAGCCGTTAAGGAATAAGTGCAATTTTTTCCTGTTTTCAGTAAAAGAGAAAGTAATTGAGTCATGTGAATTTCTAACTTGCAATTAAAAAAATATTTTTGCATAATATGCTTAAATAAATATACTGACAAAATTTTAACTATTTATTTTATTTATTCTTTTAGTTAAAAATATATTGTTTGTAATTGCTTAAAATTTTAATTGTTGAAAATACAGCAAAATAGAATATTTTGTTGTAATTGTTAATATTTAATATACAGTTAATAGTTTTTTTTTTCCTATTTTATCATTATGATAGGAATATCTGTTTGACATCTGTTTAATCATTATACTAAAAATATGTAAATAATTATTATTAAATAGTTACTAACGAATTACAAAAATTCGTATTTGGTTAATTAATATAAAGTTATAAAAGTAAAAATATTGATATAATCTTTTAATAACTAATACATTGAATCATTCTTGAATGAATCAAAAGAAAGTTTGAATGTAATTTCAGAAAAAAAAAATTAACCGTTTAAAAGTGAAGAAAATTTATGCTGTCAATGTTTATTCAGTATGCGTTGAAAATGTTGTGTATAAATAAATGCAGCTGTTTCTAAAAATTTAAGCCTTTAATTGTTTAACAATAACGAATTGCAAAATCACATTCATTGTAATCTGCCTTTAAGAAAAAATTTTTAAGAAAGAAGGCAAAGGTTAATAAAGGATCTCAACTGCCGATCATTCGAGTTTCATATCTTTGTGCACAATTATATATATATATTTCTATATATATTTGTTGTTAACCGTAAGAGAAAATTCTAGTGACCTTTAACTCTGTAAATTAATCTGTAAAACATCTTAAGTGAAACTTTAGAATGAGTAATATCTACGACTCTTATAAAGCAGATATCTTTCCTTACTATACAATGTCTAATATCCAGTGAAGTATAGTAATCAGTAAACTCCAGCGCAAAATTATTGGTTGTTTCTCTTTCAAAATTCGAACCGATATCAGGGGAAGAAGAATGATGGTCGAAGCTATGAATTTTCCCGGAATTTTCTGGAAAGAGTCCATCCGTTCTGCTAATTTGCATAATCGCACCCCGAACGGGGCTTAATCAAGTTTGCACGCCCCCATCTACCTCAATGCTCCCTCTTTGTGTGCAAGTTCGGCGTGGATGAGAGAGACGGGGGCGACGTAATGAACGGTAATGAAGGGGCTTGTCCTGGAATGAATTTATATCCTTATTTGAATCTTATTATCTAGTTTCCGGGCCCCCGTGTGTGATGTCTCTTTATTATTTAACAAGCTGTAGTTTTATTTGAATATTAAAATAACGCTTTGTGCTCCTAACATATCATGAGTGAGTTTGTTGCAATTAAAGATTTTTGTTCAACTGCCTTGGCTCAAAGCCAGGTCCGATTTTTTAAAAGACTACCGAGATATGTTTTCAGCGTACTTATTTAAGATTCGCAGAAATAATTTCGAATGAATTTCGTAAGTGTAGGAAACATCTGAAATTTAATCCTTTGAGATGCAGAAGAATTCAACTGAAAGAAAAAGAAGTAGAGACTTGCTTACATCATGGAAATCACAAAAGCTAACTAGTTCCATAAACTGCTTATAGTAAAAGCAGTTTTGTGTATGGCTATAAAAATAAATCCAATTTTATATAATTTTTGACAGGGGTTTCAGTTTCTAAATGTTTATTCAAGTATGTAAAGGAGAAAATATTTTGAACCATTTCGTCTTAAAGTACAATTTTAAGAAAAATTATATTTGAAGTTGAGGCTCTATAGAATAATGCATATATTCTGATAACTATTTTGTTTTTTTGTCGTATCCATATCATTTTAAATTTCTGAAAATGGGATAATTAAATTAAATGTCTGAAACACACACACACACACACACACACACACACACGCGCGCACGCGCACACGCGCGCGAGAGCTCCCAAATGAATCTTTTAATCATCACCAGGAAGACTCTGAATATAAGGAAATAATATATTTCCTTAATATTTAAACACTTACGTAAGAATATCCTTTACTATTATAAGCACACATAATATTACATAGATGTATGATTAATAAATACATAAGCATAATAATTCCCCATGGGTATACATGTCTACTCCAAGGAGGCAGTTAAGTATAAAAATGCTATTATATATAAAAATGCTATTATATATATATATATATACATACACACACACACACACACACAAAAAAAAAAAAAAATTATTTGCGGAGCGCAAAAAAGAGTATTGAGAATTTTTTTTGGTTTGGATATTTTTTGCAAGTGTGGAACAATTTTTAATATGTTCTATATTGTGTTTAAAGAACTATTAAACCAACTTTTAAATAAATTTACCTATACTTAAGTAATTCTGAAGCGATTTCAACTACTGAGAAAAACTCTTTATCTTAGAAGCAATTTATATAAGTACAATTGATTAATATTTTCATTGCTTTATTCTGAACTAATTTCGTGCTTCTTATATCATTTCTCGTAGAAGAGTAAAGGCTTATAATAAGTGTATATTTAATATATAAATTATTCGATGTAGGATTTCTGGCATTCATTCATTGAACATTTGTTCTTTTTAATTTATTACAAAATATGTTTTAGTAAATTATATCGAGGCACAGCGTCTGTGAATTTAAATTTAATAATATATTGTTATGATAAAATGAAATCATAAATTGGATTGTGTAAAACATGATCTTTTACTTCAAACAAATAAAATGTTTTTTCTACATTAAAAATGATTTTACCTAAATAAAAGGGACTTATTCGCATTAATAAAACTTTTAAATATTATTAAATAATGATAAATAAAAGTAGATAAAATAATTGGTTTTTATATAATTATGTCAAAAATTCATGTACTAAATAATATATATCACATTTTTTAAATTAAAATTGTCCTTCATTAAGTGCGATAGATATGTGTATATAACTATATACAAATGATATGGAATATTTATTAAAATTCATAAAATAGAAATTTAAATTCCATATCGGAGGAAAAAAATAAATGTATATATTTAATAACTTTCAAAATTTATTTAATCGTTTTTCATATTTTTAAATGAAAACATATTTAAGGACTTTAAGAAGTACATGATTTTAAGTACCACAAAATATTATTTTGATACGCTTAACTTTTCGCAAGAACAACAAATTTAAAAAATCTCAATGTAGTTAGTGAGTTCGTGATAGAGAATACATGTATGTCAAGTAATGCATTTATGCGCACTGAAAATGCTTCTTATTTTTTGAGACTTGTTTTCATTTTCCCCTGACATCAAGTGGGCACCCGAACAGCTGCGAAAACACCCCTCGAAAATCGAATTTCTCAGACAAAGCTGCCGTTATAGTAAAGGGGGCCAATTGGAAGGAGCATTTCGGACACTACCCCCGGGGCCCCTGATCATTTGTTCCCCAAGATCAAAGGTTATGAGAGAAGACTTTGAAAATGTGTTTTTGTGTTCATGGGAGGGACTATACACTTATTTAAATTGGTATTTTTCTTTCCTTTTGAATGAAATTTGCCTATTACTATTTCATCTCTTTGCATTATTACGATATATGTTGTAAATAACATATACATGGGATTGAAGATTGTTATCAATATATTTCAGATTATATTAGAATATATATATTTTTCCAAAACTATATAATATTACTTTTAATCAAATAAAATTTAGTCCATCCTTCAAATTTAATATATATTAACAAAACGATTTTTGATAATATTTAGCAAGAAAATGAAGTGATAAGCAGCTTATATTTCGACGAGTAAAACGAAAACAAGTCATTATTTCTTAATTATTATTGAAGTTAAGTTGGCTAGTCAAATCGATTGGGTTTCATCTTAAACAAGTTAGTCCTTTTTCTACGAAGGTGTGCTCTCGGCATGACTGTATTTTTTTAGACATTTTAAATTTTTAGTATTGAACTTGGCGTTTTTGAAATTAATCCGTTTCGTATAATCTGAGAATCAGAATTTCAATCCTAAACAATACTAAATTGCGCTTTTTAGTTATTTACAAAACTTATGTGTGTTTTTATGTTGCTGAGACAGATCATGAAAAATGATGAAATATATATAATTTAATCATATATTTATACAGAAAAATAAATATTTAGTTTATGTTTCTTAATTATTGTGCTTAATGTTTATTCCGGGTACAAAGCAAGCTTAAATTTATTTGAAAATACTTTTTTTTCTAAATCTCAAAATATGAAACTTAATTTTTATAAGTGAATCTAATAATCATTGACAATTTAATCGAATTAATCCCTTTCTTGATACATTGATAAAATAATATTTTTATACTTTATTAGAGAGTGAGATTAAATCATTAGAGTTCATAAATAATTTTAAGAAACAAAATGGTTTGAAAGCGAGACCATAAAATTGCGCATTATGGAGTATAGTGGAGATTAAATATTTTAATTAAAACACTATTTCCCCAAAAGTGTCATTTTGCGAAAGATAAGGTAATTACATTAAAGAATCCTAAACTATTTAAATTCAATAACCTTTTTAATATTTTTGTATTTGAAATAAGAATTTTTTTTTATCTAAATATGCGTAAGTAAATGTCAGAATATATAAAAATATATTCTGTTACTTTAATTTTGAAATCAAGCTAGAAACTGAATAGTTAGCGCTTTGGTCTTCGGTTCCTCAGTTCATGTGATCGAATCCCACTCAGGCTTAGGTATTTGCATTGTTTTTGAAACCTCTTGAGCAGGTTCCGATCTAAGCCATCATGTATTCGACTGTATAGCAAATAAGTTACCTTTATGAAAATCTTTCTGTTTTTTTCTGCCTGAAATATAATTGCTTACTTTAATAAAGTATCTTATTGGAAATTTTAAACTTACTATACTGTTAGAAATTATTTTTGCTTTAGTTATTTCTGAAACAATAAACTTCACCAAAATTTTTTTCAAAAATTTTAATAAAAATTTTAAAATAATGATACTTCACGATAACTTATCAATTTTGTGAATATATATATATATATATATATATATATATATATATATATACAAAGTAGCAAAATAAATTTTCAGTTACTAATTTGTGTTTCAAGGAAATTTTAGTTCAAGTGTATGCCTGCAGTAAAGGAAAGCATATTTTAACTATTAAAATATTTGTCTCTAGAAAACCTTTACTCGGATTTATATTTGCAGTAAATAAAACTATTTTAATTATAAATTGGTTATATAAATCGTTTTCTCCGAACAAAGTAGTTTAAAAAATGTATAGAATTATTTCTCAAAGAAACATTCTTATTCTGATGGATGTTTATAAAAAATTTTGAATGAAAATTTATACATTATTTTATAATTGTAATTTTTCAATCTTAATAGTCATATTTTTCTATTTTGGTGAATAACCTAGAAGTTTCTGTTCTAATAAAATATATACGTTCATGTAAACACATGCGTTCCTATTTCCGTAATAGTAAAGTTAAAAATAATATATTTAAAAGCTTATGTAAGAAATTGTTCAATAAAGAAACAAAGTTATAAAAAAAAAAAAATTCTTTTTTAAGGGATTTGAAAATCTAATTTTTTTTAATATTGAGAGAGAGAGAGAGAGAGAGAAAGAGAGAGAGAGAGAGAGATCCGATTTTTTTCAATAGCTGGACGCATGTTTCTTTAGATTAAAACTTTCTCATAAAAACGCATTGTCTGTTTTAAAATTAATGGTCTTCAGTAAACAGTACCACTTATCAAAGTGAGCCAACAATAATAATACACTTCGAGATCTTTTATTAACGCTTCTCAAAACATAAATAGGGACTTATGAGGCCCCTAAAATGAGATTTTGCCTAAGGCTTGTATATTGTGCTTGGTATATTGTTTGTAGAAAAAAATTGTTCTTTTTAATAATAATAGCGTTTAGTTTTTCATTCTTGAAACTTGGCTATTAAATATGTATAGTGGATATTATTTCTTCCATGAAAGTACATTTCGTTAAATTTTTATTATTTGTGGGAAATTTACAAAGTAAATTAAGAAATAATAAAAATGTATGTTTTGTTTGAATCACAAAATACACTACATCAAATGATTACACTTCTAAAAAATTTTTAAGATATTTTTTCTCTCTCTTTTTTAAACTGTTTTCATTTTCTTTATCAATTCATGAATGTAAAAGTTTGTATTAGATTTTGGAAGTTTTTAACATAAACCCCATTTTTTATTCATTTTAATATAAATTATAAATACACACGAAAGGATTTGTGTTAAGTAAAAATAAACATTCAAATGAATTATCCTATTTCTGAATTTTTTTTTTGTAATTTTATATAAAGTTGACATGTATATATATATATATATATATATATATATATATATATATATATATATATATATATATATATATATATATATATATATATATATATATATATATATATATAATGAATAATATATATCATATGCAGAATAATTGAGATTCATGTATCTCTATATTACTGAAATCAACTGCAAAAATAGGGATTTTATTATGAATAGAAATTGCTTTGTAATATTGATGTAAGTTGTCTTTAGTTTTGTTGAAATGATGGTTGAGTTGTTATTTTCTCTCTGTGTCTGAACTACAGTTCGTTGAGTTAGCAGCCGAATGGTTAGCGTTATTGCCCTCACTTTAACGATTCGTGTGTTCGAATCCTACCTTTAGCGTGTGTATTTATGGTAGTTTGGACTACACTTTAAGTTCCTGTCTAATTAACTCTGGTGTTGCAAAAAATTAGTTGCTCAAAAAACCAAACTAAACGAAACTGACCCATTGTTCAATAGTTCGTGGGTTCGATTTGTATCTTGGTCAGGATTTGTATTGTTTAATTCACTGAAGCTCGAGATAGGCAGACTTGGTTGTCTACATCTGAATTAAGTGTTATCGGCATTATTTTACTATTCACTATAATTTTCTCAATGTTTTAAATAAATAATATTATGGAATAAAAACAACTTTATTTTAAAAATCTTTTCTTTCTTAAATCTTACAATTTTGTTTGAATTTTTTTATGCTTCATCATGTACTGCTAAAGTAAATTTCTGAAATTAATGAATAGGTATGAAATGAGACATTAATTTTCTCCATTCTTTTACCATAAGGATTTAAATTTCTGTTAGTCAGTTTCTTAAGAAATTAGTTACCTCATTGCACATAGTTGCTGATTTTATTAAGCAGTCGGAAAATTATTTTAAAACTTCTGACATAAATTAATAAAAATGAATACATTATGAAAAGTCGAAACACGCCGCACTTACATTTGCCAACAGACATGCTTGTCTCTATAATTAAAATCTCTTTATAGTATTAACTTCCCTGAAGGATTTTCATAATTGTTTGCAAAGTATTACGCAAGTATGTTTAAAATAGATATTTATTTATAGTACAGCATATCAGTTTTCTTTCCAGACTTCGAAATGTTATTTGCTATTTTAGCTAAGATAAAGAATAACGTCTGTGTACTAAGGATGGATTTAAGCTTATTAAACGCGTCTACTTATTATATCCATTAAATTCGTTAGAAAATTAAGAAAGAATGCATCTTATTCTTTTTAAGTTTAATTATTGAACCTATTATGAATAAAATTGTTCATTTCACTGTCACAGGATTTCTTGTATTGAACAGTGGTCCATTTTGTTCGATAACATGTTTAATTAAACTAAAAATTATCTATATAATCCATTTGTATAAAACATATTCTGTTTATTCATGTATTTATTTTACATTTCTTCTTTAATAGTATGTTGTTTCTTATCGTAATTTATTTGCGCGATATTTGTTGACTCATTAAATTCAAAATATTTGCAGTCAGTCTTCTACTGGCCAACCAAACTTAAATATTCTTATCCCTTTAAGAACTTTTTGCAAAGAAATTCTTTATCAAGAAAGTGATATAGAATGGAAAACCGCGCGCCACAAAGTCATCTATTTGCTAATGTCAAAGAAGCATTCTGTTTCGAAATTAAGATGGAAACCTAGAATTGGACTTTTATTGGCTATCGTCGCCCTTAATACTTTGGCAGGGATTAAGGTATCCGTCGATTAAGGCAACAATCTTTATTGTTCCAAACTTTCTCCCATGAGAAAAGGCTGGCCCGAAATTTATTTCTCCGCATTTTCACTCCGGATTTTTATTGCTGCTACGTAGATATATCTCCAGGAAAAGGCCCTTGTCGAATTTTCTCCGGAGAATGTATTTCTTAAATGGAATACTCCTTTCCTTTCCCAAATGGTATTCTTTTCGTCCTTAAATGGTGTCGCTTGGAATTCTGTGCCATTTCCGTTCGTGTCGCGAGGTACTTCCTCGATGGACCAGGTATAAATATCCTTTTCGAGGAGCAATGGAGATTTTATGCTACCTTTATAACCAAGAACTTAAAAGCTTTTATAGGAGGTGGCAAAAGTGGATCTGGCGCTTTTAGGGTCCATGGGCTGTTCCTGCAAAAAGTAGTTTGAGATGATCATTTTAAATTTGTTTCCATATTTCGGCAATCTGTGAAAGAATGTCAGAAAGGCTGCAAATTTTTATTTTAAAGATAATCGTAACTTGGTATTATCTACATTTCAGTTTTATTCTTTCCTTAACTTCTGAAAGTCGAAGAAAGTTTTCTTTTTTTAAAATAGAAGCGGAATTTTGAAATCAGCCATTTGATCCATCAAAGTTTTACCTCACAGCTTCAGTTTTGTTTGAATTCTTTGTGTGTATAAACCTTTATTCACTATAATTTTATTAATTTGAGGCAAATTCAACTATTTTCTTAATAGATTTGAAAAATAGTGGATTCAACGTTATTTTGTAGTTTATATATATTTCCTTTCCTTTTATGCACGAAAAATTAAGATTTTTAATAAAATTCGAATATTTAATACTTGTAAAACTACTCTATTGAATTTAATTTCAAGGACTCTTTCTATTCATTGAAAATTTTGATTCATATTTTTCCTGATAACAATCTGGAAATCATTTTGAATGTTTTTAGCGAATTTATTTTTGTGTTTTGTGCACAATATCGGAACCAAATGTCTTTATATTCAAACTTTATCCTGTTAACATCCTATTCTGCTTTTCATATAAACCTATCAACATAAAGAAGTTTTAATTTAATAGTAAACTTTCACAATTTCATTAAAAAAATTAGGTTATTACCAATTCCCTTTAGAGACAAAAAAGTATCTTAAATAAGAATTCTGTCTTTAATAATCTCTCAAAGGACATGAAAGTATAATTTGGTTATCAGTTTATTTTTTCCTGATTATAAAAAGGAAACCCATTTTCTGTGTTTAAGGAAGCATAACCTATTGAGTATGAACTTGTTTTTTTTTTAAATAGTTTTTTTTTCGCGCGCGTGTGTTTATTTTAATTGTATAGATAATTTAACTGTGCTGAAATGGTTTTATAGAATTTATAGCTTTATTTTTATAATTCTTTAGGGCATAATGTTTTCTTATCTTATTGTTTGTACAAGCTTTTGTTAAATTGCTTAAATGTCGTTTAGGTGGTAATAAATATACGTATTTTTTTAAAATTTAACTATTATAGAAACACACATTATGTACTCATTTGCAAGTAAACATTTTCACTGTAATGGAAGTGTTTAAAATACGAAAATAGTTCTACTATTTATTTCAATATTTTTTGTGGTTGAGCTGTGAAAATAAAAGCAAGGAATACACATTAAGAGTTTTTAATGTTTTTTTTAAATTAAAATCATTATAACAAATATTCATTCAAAATGTTTTCCATAAATATATATTTTATTAAAATATACAAATCGATAAAGAATTTATTAATTATTTGGGCATCTCATTTTGTTTAGGTAATTGGATTATTGATACATGGAACTAGTAAAATCAACAAGTTTGATTGCAGCTATTAAGAACAATTCATAAAAATTAGTATTTTAATTGTTTTCCCTTTAAATAAATCACATTTTTATCATTGGCTTTAATATGAATTAATAACTTTCGCTGTTTTTTTAAGTAATCCATACTTGTAAAGGATCGTAATTTTTTTTTATTTGAATGCTTAAATTGATTTTACTGAAATAAAATAGTGAACCTTGTATTGTTTCTTTGATCTGCGCATTTTTTACCCAGATACATTCTTGTTGGTTTTACATTGTATTTTAGAAAGCAAGTGACGCGGATATATTTAAGTGTTCGACACATAATTTCAGCAAAATATATGTGGAAATGTTTTGTATTTCTTCGTTTGAGACGTGCAAACGTGTTATATATGATTGACTATCTAATGAAAATTAATTACGCGGACCATACGTTGGATAATAAAAAGATGTTTCTACCGTCGAGCTTCTTCTGCACATTTGACACCACATAGTAAATTAACAAGCATCTAAAATCATTTTATTTTATTTTTCTGTCTTGTGATGTACATGGTATATTCATTTATTATAGGCCAAATCTACATTTTGCTAGAGCAAAAACACCAAAAAATCCTAATTAATTTCCTTGATTTAGGTATAAGCCTATATGAAATATCAGTGTCTTGTGTTACTTGAAAAGAAATTATGATCTTCCACTTTGAAGAAGGGATAACCGAATGATTAGCTCTCTTGCCTTCGATTTAACAGTACATGAACTCCAATGTTTGCAGAAGTTAAGACCACTCCGTATACTATCTCCTGGCCAAAATAGACCCTGTTTACAAAATTGACCATTGGATTTACCATATTTACTGCTCTTTTATGTTAATGTTACTGAATTTAATAAAAGTGATTTAATGGAAAAAATTTGATTCGAAAGATTGATATCCACAAATTATGACATATCCTACAATGAAGCTTAATAATTTATATTCACATATGTTACAAAGAGAAAAATAAATAATTTTTATACTTAAATACTTGTCATAAATTGTTTAGTTTTATCGATTTATTTATTCAAGTTTATGAGTTTTCTCTCTTAGATACAAACATTTGAATTATATGATGAGTTAAACTTTAAAATTTGTCACAAAAGAGCTGTTATAATGAGTGGTTAAGTATTTTTAATGATCGCAATTAATATTTAATGAAATTTTTGTCATTGAAAATTTTAATGAAAAATTAGCATACATTTATGAGTATTTTATATTAAATTAATAAATTTAATTATATAGAATTTAATTTTTTCTTTCTTTCCCATTAAATTTTAAAAATTAGTTAAAATTTTACAGAATAAATTAAAAAGAATATTTAATTTTTTATATATAGAACAGTCATACTACACAAATGTAAACACTAACTATGAACAAAAAAAAAATTACATGTTTTTAAGTAAATATTGTAATTATATATAGCGTAATATGATTATGAAAGTAGCATAATTTTCTCAATCTTAATGAACTTATATTTTGTTGATTTAAAATCAGTATTCATACACTAAAATTGAATCTAGTTATTTTATTAAAATATAATTTTTTTAATTGAAATTATATATAATAGCCGTCCGCCTTGTCTAGTGGTCAGAGTGCCTGACTGCGGATAGGGAGGTCCTAGGTTCGAATCCCGGTTCGGGCATGAATGTACTTTCTCTCTCTATCTATCCTGTCTTTGTCCTTTCTGTGTATAAATCAGTTGCGAATGGTTTCCTACCCTATAAACGGGTCCCTATGGTATGTGTGTATACTGAAGAAATCGGACTCCACATCAAATATGGTTCAGTATGAAAAAAAGTGGAAGCAGCGCACCCCATATTGTCAGCCTAGATGGCACAAGACAAAAGAAAATTAAATTAATATTAAACAATTTCTTGTGAACTTACAATCTTTTTATTCTCAAGTTTAAAAAAATATCAGTCTTTAAAGCACACACAAATGTATTAATTTGGCACCAAAACCACTGGTCAACAGTGGTTTTGGTGCCAAAGATTTTGGAGGTGATTTTATATGAATTCGATGCGCTGAATCCAAATATGCCATTAATTTTTGCCTATCAGCTTCAATTTTTAAGATATCAACATTTTAATGAATCATGCATTGCACCATTTTAAAAGAAAAACCATGGTTTAAACAAACAAATTAAACAGGGAATTTTTATTATATTACATAGATATTGCTTATTAAATACAAAAGAAAACAGAAAAACTCATGATTTAAACAAATTACTCACTGAACATTTCGGAAACTTCTTTTGCGTGACATTCTTGAATGTATTTTGGAACAATTCTGTTTTAAAGTCCAGCAGTAATCTGCCATCATGTGAGTATCCCATCTTCCTTGATAGCGATCCTCCATACATTTTATATCTTGGTGAAATCTTTCACCTTGCTCGTCACTAATGTCTCCTAAATTATCAGGAAAACGGTCTAAGTGGCTATGTAAATAGTGCACCTTAATGCTCATGTTACACCCAAGAAATCTGAAATTATTCAGCATTTCATTGACTAATTCAACATAGTTTTCAGCTTTATGCTTACCCAGAAAATTTTGGACAACTGAAACAAATGAATTCCAGGCCTTTTGTTCAATCTCATTCATTGAATTTATGAAGTCAGGGTCTTTAATCAGCTGTCTTATTTGTGGGCCATCAAATATTCCTGCTTTAATTTTTTCCATACTCAGCTGAGGTATTTTTTCCCTATATATGCAAAGCATGATCCATTCTTATCAAGAGCCTTTACAAACTGCTTCATTTGACCCCGCTTGATATGCAGTGGTTGAAAGATGATTTTTCTCTCGTGGAACTAAAGGATCGTTGATGATATTCTTTTCCCCAACATCCATGTTTTCTTTCCTAGGCCACTCTTTTTTAACCCAGTGTTGCGTTTTGTCTCTGCTATCCCAGAGGCACAAGAAACAAGGATATTTTGTGTGGCCATTTTGCTGTCCAAGGAGAAAGTTTACCATTTTTATGTCTACAGAAATCACCCATTGGTGTTCACGATACTTTATTTTTTCCAAGACCAAAGCTATGGTGTCATATTTCTCTTTCTTTTTCGTTGAGTGAGCAATTGGTATTGAGCCATATTTGTTCCCATTATGTAGAAGAACACATCTCAAACTTCGCTTTGAGCTGTCAATAAATAGGCGCCAATCATCTGGAAAATATTCAGGAAGACCCATTTTTACCAGGAGTTCTCGAACAGCATGACAAAATACAAGATTTTGTTCTTCAGAGAAAAAAAAGTAGCAGATCTTTCTCCCTTGTGCGATAGAATGTAATTTTCGTTCCTGGTTCAAGTAAATTTTTTTCCTTCAACCTGGAAGCCAGTAATTCAGAAGCTTCTTTCGACAGATTGAGATCTCTAGTGAGGTCATTTAACTCCTCTTGGTTGAAACATTGAGGAATTGATGATATCGTTTCAAAATCGCTGTCACCTTCAGTAGTATCAGAATTCTGATCAGAGAGACAATAAGCGTCCTCAGAGTTCTGGTAGCTGGTGAAAAGTTGGAATTGGCACTTCTTCTGAGTGAGGGATAGGGCATCTTGCAGAGACTAAATCTGGATAAGTCCACTTATTCCGGTTCTTTCTATTGATTCCAGTAATATTTATTAGGCAGAAATAGCAGTCATCAAAGTGATTTTTTGATTCTCTCCAAACCATTGGTGCACCGAATTTCAGGCTTTTCCTTTTCCCGATAGTGCACTGTCGTAAATGCTCTCTACAAGTTTTACAGACAATATGTGTTGCCCAGGTTTCTTCGTGATCACCAAGTTTAACACCAAAATATCCAAGATAAGCCCTCTTTACAAAGTCAGTAATATATCTCATCTCTAATCATTTATATATCTCATATTGTTTGTCTTCTTTTTATAATGATTTAAAATAATAATTTTTAAAAATAATTATTAGTTATTTCCTAAATATTATTATTTTAAATTCAATTGTGTGTGGTTACAAAAGAAGACTGACAATAGGGCAAATATACAAGAATTTTTCCCTGTATAAATTTTACAACACTTGTACTTGGAAGTACTAAATAGAAAAAAAGCATTGATAGATAAGTGAATTTATCTAAAAATCTAGAGCTGATACAGAAAAACTGTTTTCATATTTTGATTCAGCAATAAAAATATAGTTAAAATCTGCTCTAAAATCCTAAGCACCAAAAAAAAAAATTTTAAGTACATAAAAATACTTTTAAGTACATTAAAGTACTTACATAAAAATTTACTTTATGTAAGTACTCTCTGAAATTCATTTGTCTATGTCAATTCTATTATGAGCAACATTTGATTAAAGCTATTATTTTAACCAAATGTTACTCATCATTGAATTAAGATGAAATAGTTTTTATCTTAAGCTTAATTCAATCATTGAACATAATAGTTTTCATCTTAAGATGACAACTGAATGATATCTTCTCAGTTATTGCAGTTAGTGAGTTGAATTCATAACTTGGATATAGATTGTACCAATTGTTAGGATATCATTTTGAACTAGGTTTTAGTAGAGATATTTCCAATTGATAAAAGCTATTGAATGGTATTTACATCAAGCCAGTTTTATTTTATTGACATATTAATGACTATTAAAATTGCTACATTAGGGGAAATGCTACCTCAAAATGATATTGGTCAAATATATTATAATGGAGTAGTAACAAGTGCTTACATGTTTCAAAAAATTCCGAAGCATAGATACAAGACAGCAGCACTTACAATTACCATCTCTGGCAGCAATAATAACACTTATGCGCGCGCGGCGGATATTGAGTCAAACAGAAGGAATGACATCTGCAGATACGTTGCCCTTGTGCCATACTGTTCACACAGACTAGAGACTAGCGTATGGTGATGAGCCAACTGCTTAACGACATTTGATAATTGCTTTTCTATTTGTTAGAGGTCTGCAGATACTACGACCAGGATAACAATCGCATATTCTCTGCATCAAGAAGGTTCAATACAATACCGGCAACTTAGAATTAAGTATAATTGTGCGAAAGCAGTGTTTTGTCGGACACTAGTAAAAGGATACAGCCATGGCTCTTAAAACTTCAGAAATGAAACGGCCTCTGTTTGGAAAGTCGTCAAGGCGAACAAAAGATGACCAATGTATTTGTTCAATCCCACCTCCTGCCATCGTTCCAGATGTTTTTTTTATGACGATGTCCAATGGTTGCTAATAAGCAATCTTTCGACATCGTCGCATATAAAACTAAACGTCATATAATCTCATTATATTTTGTGAGATCTGCCTAATGACGCCAAGCAGATTCGACTATGTTGACGATGTAAAAAAGAGCCAGGATTTATCTGAAAGCGTATCACACCACCCCTATATTTAAGTTGTTGTTCTTTTTACACCACTGAAAATACCGCTTTGTATTGGAGCATAATGGGGAGTGAATCCTAAAGATATAGGTATGTTTCATGTAACTCCAAACGTCGTCGAGTTACGTAGACAAATGACCATTTTTGGCTCTGGGTTTGAATTTAATTATACAATTAGGGACATGCAGATGACACGTATATTCTCAAAGGTTAATGATAGTATGCCGCTAAAATCAAGCTTGGTACGTCGTATAGCCATAATGAATATACAGATTCCATATTCTTCAAACAGTTATTGTATCTTCAGCTTACGTGAACAGAAACACTGAGGTACATGTGTGATAAATATTATTTCACAGATTGTTTATGCAATTCAATCTTTTAGATTCAGAAAGTTGGTGATACCTTACACAAAGAGCTGCAATTTATTTTCCCGGTCTAGCATAGTGCAAATGCAACTTGTATTTGAGAAATTTCGAGCAATTTCTTAATTTACATATTTTTAAAGTATAAATATCGTTACCACAGCCTGTTATCCGTAAATGCATTGAAAAACTAATTAATTATATTCATACAATTGCACCTTCATACATGTGATGATTTCACGATTGTAATATGTTGCCTTAGTGTATCCATTGTAATCATCACAGCAGTAAAGAAATAATCCTTTTTATATCTTTACTTTTGTTTATATTTGAATGTAAACTTGCTTTTTTACACTAATTATGTATTTTATTTTAACATAAATTATTCAGATTTTTTAACAGTCAACGATTAATGTCTCATTTAATAAATATTATAGATAAAACTAGAAATTTCTAAAAATTTTAGAATTTTGTCGACTTACTTTTAAGATTAAATAGTGCATATATTTCCTAGAAATATTAAAACTTTGTTGAACTATTTAAAAGGAATACATTTATTAACACTCGTAACTTCTCCATTAGTGTTGAGACTAAAAGCAATTTCCGACTCTGGAGCTAAATGCGTACACTGAGATTGAATCTTGGAAACACTCGATTAACTCCTTGAGTTAAAGCCACTTTCGCAGTAGAATAATGTAAGCTTAAAGCATTTCTTTTAACAGGGAAAACATTTTAATACACACTATATATTAAATTTAAACTAGAAAGTGTATTTAATTGCATACCTAAATTAAGAAAATTGGTAAAAATATTACAAAATTTTAAATTTAGTATCTGTTTCATATATGGTATAACTGAACTTGACCTGGGATTTCGAATTTTGGAGCAACCGAATTGATAACAGAGCAACCGTACTATATATATAGTCTTCGTTTAACAGTTTATAGGAGCAACTTCTGTCTCCAGTATGGGTATTCATGGTGGTAAAGAATCGATTTTAAAATGTAGATCCTTCACTCTAAAAGGAGTTAATGCTATAATAATTTATCATTGCAAATTTTAATTTCAAAAATTTTAAGAAACAATTTTTTACAAAGTTTAAATAAATCTTCATATGCAAGCAAGCCTAATCAAATTTTGATGTTTCGATTCATTTATCGGTGACGATTTGTTGGTTAAATGCGCACTAACGCTTAACTTGAAAATCCAGGTAAGTTAAATTCAATAAGTAAATTATTAGTCATTTTTACGTTTTACAGTTCTTTACGTATACTACGTTTTGGTTGCTTTGTAGTGAAAATTATACACGATTTTCAAATAACATGCAAATTGTTTTATAGAAAATTATTGATTTAAAAATTTTTTAATTAATGACAGTCCGGAAAATTTTTTTCTACACATGTTGCTAACTGAATTTTTAAATACAACTAATTGCTGGTTAATACATTTCTTATTTAATTTTTCCAACTTCCTTAAGATACCATCAATATTTTGCAGAGTGTAGCTTCTTAAAATATAATTATTCATATAATATCTGCTACTTAGATTGATTCGTGTAAAACATACGATTCTTTTTGAACTAAATGTTTGGAAAATGAAATGCAAAAGATTTATACACGTTATCAATTTCCTTAAAACCATCCTACAAATAAGTGTTCTTTAAATAACTCGTTAATATAATCTTATGACATAAAACATAAATTTTTTTTATTTTTATTATTTTAGTTTAGTGATACAAAAATATATTCTGAAACTTGAGAATGTTACTAAAAATATATTCTTTGATATAGGAATTTTACAACACTTAACAAGATTAATTATGTACATCACATTATGTACTACCTCTAAGGTGAATTTTATGACATAACTTTTTCGCTGCAATCTTCGAAACACGTATGAGTATACAAACCTGTACTTTTATAGCCCGATAAAAACTCTATTTTTTGTGTAAAAAATTTTGTGTCCCTATTTATGATTGTATGTTGGTTTTTGATGGTTTGTAAAGATTATTTTTTTCTATGATGAGAAGAAAATTTTGTTATATTTAATTCTGGCATGTGCAAAGCAATAATAGTTCTTGGGAAAGTAAGAAATCATATGAAGATTTTAGTTTCCAGCTAAAGTTTAAAATTTACTTATTAAAACTCTACTAATTTAAATTTAAAAATTGTGAAATACATTTTTTTCAGTTATCATACATCTTGTATGAATTAACAACATATAATATCTTTTAGTATTATTAATATGTAATAATTCAAATATTTTGAATTTATATGTGTGTGTGTGCATTAGTGAATCAAATAATAAAATATTTTATCATTTTTGTTATTTTTTCATATTTAATATAACAATCCACTAGCTAATTCCAACAAAAGCTTTTTAAATCGATAAGTTATCTCAAATCAATATATAGATATAGTTTTCTAATTGTAAGAAAAATTTTAAATTTTTTAATTCTGGCATCTGCAAAAAAAAAAAAAAAAAAAAAAAAAATACTTCTTGTGATTTATTGTAAGACTTATGCAAATCGGGTATTTTTAATAATTGTATCAAATTTCAACTTTTAATAGTCATTTCATATGGCTTATACATTTTTCGATTTAATATTTATATCTAAAAATACATAAATTTGAAATATTTTTTAATTTAAAATGTCTACGATTATCATCGAAATTTTAATAGTTCACAATGTATTTTCCAATAATTTTGATTATATTTTGTATAATTAAATATGTATTCACTCGTAAAAGGATATTGTTGCAATTTGTCTTTTTTTTTATTTGGTTCTTTAGAATTCGAAAAATGCATACAAAATTTACATGAATCGTTTGATTATTATAATTGAGTGTCCTGATGAAATAAATAAAGGAATGTGATATGTACAAAAGGTACCATAAAACTATTGAAAAATGGTTAAGCGTAAAGGAAAATGTATATAATTCAGACATTGAATCTGAAAAATATTATATAATGGATTCTGTTTCATTACATAAAAATTAAAGTTAAAATAAATACTTTGAATATTTTAATATTTAAAGGAATACAATATATAAAATTGCTGTAATTTCAAGGAAAATATTTTTGGCATTGCTCAAATCTTTTGAATAATCTTGAAAGAGCATTTATCTTATTTTCAAATAAATGTCTCTCTTGATGTGTTTCTTGGCATGTAACAGAAACACTGGATAAAATTTGGCACTGTGTACTTCTTCCTTTAAATGCTTTCCCTTTAATATCTGTTGCAATTTATTTCCCCCACTTTGACATTTTAATTTTCTTTTTTGTGTTTCTGACATATGTTTCCTTTCAAATTCTATAACTTTTTGAAAAATTTGACAAGCTCTTGTACTCCAATTTAATATTCGATATGCAAATGCAAAATTCTCTTTATGTGTGATTGTCATTGTGTGGATACAACGATTAGCATTTACTTTTAATTTTTGTTTCATTTTGTTACATATCTGATCGTTTGGTATAGTGAAAAGTAATTGTCAAGTTTACTATGGCACTTTAGTTTCCTAACTCCACATTATTTTTCAGATGTCCATTAAGTTGTTTCAAGATTAAATGTGTACAAGCCTTTTTATTATGGCGGCCATCATGTTGTACATTTAATACCAAATTAATTAATTGGATGAAATGCCATTAATTCAGTTCAAGAAATTTTAATCCCTCATAAAGAGTAGTTGATTAAATATTTACACTTTTTTCAAGAAGACGGGTTTGAAGCAGCTTGAGATAATAACATTTTTACTAGACTATAGGTATAAAAAAGTGGGCTTATTTCTTTCAGGTCAACCCAAGCTTACTCAAATACTTCTGCAAAAAGTAGAAACGTAACATAAAACTCTTGTTGAGTTGTGAGTAAGATTGACATTGGAATTTTTCACTCTGAAAAGCATTCTACTATAATTTCATCACAGCTCAAGCATAAATCGGCTTGTAATTGAATCAAAAACCACTGAAAATATATTTAATTATTAAAATTAATGCATGCATCCTTAGACTTGTTCATTATTGTGCCAATCAAGTAAAGATATTTTAAGCTGTCAATTTCAAAACAATAACAGAAGCAAGATATCCTCATACATGCAATGATTTATCTCTGAATTTTCTAACTTTTAGTAATTCAGAGCGTAATCATATTTTCATTAAATTACAATACATAAATAACACTTGTTTTTGAATGGTTGAAGTGGTGCCATTTATTTAATTAGACTCATCATATGTATGTGATCTATGAATTTTAACGCCAAAACCCCGCCAACTCTGTTCACAGAAGTTAGTCTTTAGTTTACAGGTTCGATTTTTATTTGGCGTAGTTATTTGTTGTTAGGACCATTTAAAATTTTAGATCATAGTTGAATTAGCTTTTACTTACAAAAATGACCGTATTGAATCAAACTGAGTTGATATTTTCTGCTACGGTTACAAGCGAACATTGAGCTTCATATCATGAAACAACTCGAACAAAATAACCCAAATAGAAACAATTAAAATAACTCAAACCGAGTTGTTGTAGTTCTTCATGACAGTGGTTAAAATTGTCATTAATTATAAATGTATCAAATCATTTAAACTGTAAAAATATGAATTTTTTTATTGTTGAAAGT
This sequence comes from Latrodectus elegans, assembly GCA_030067965.1. NCBI lineage: Eukaryota > Metazoa > Arthropoda > Arachnida > Araneae > Theridiidae > Latrodectus > Latrodectus elegans. The sequence continues at coordinate 56,487,678 of CM057820.1, forward strand.
TTTTTAAAAATTTAGTTAATTAGTTTTTTCTTGTGTTAAGGTACACAATTCATAATATTTGGTATTTTGTATTAAAAAAATGTATTTTTTATTAAATCGTGGAAATTTTAGTTTGCTTTAATTCCTGTTTTAAAACATACAAGTAACTACTTGCAGTATATATATTCTATAAAACTTTGATTTCATCATACTTACATATTTTTATAAAATACTTCATTATTTATTTGTATTTTTAGACAGAAATTTAACATATTTTCTTTTATTTTGTAGGTAAGAATCATTTTATTTCTCCTCATATCCTGTTGGTGTCAGGTATTTAATGCATTACATAAAATCTGAATATGTATATATAATTTTAAAGTCTCCATTTATATTTATGTATTGTTATTAATATTAAACAAGTTCTTTCGTAAGAGAAAAAGGCTAATTAATAAGCACATTGTAAGCTTATTGAGATTAAATATATTAAATATTTTTGTAAATATATTATTAGAAGTTATGTATTCTGATACAGAAGTTCATATGTCAACAATTAATTTCTTGTTGATGGGAGCTTTACAGTTTACTCTTGAGGAACTGAAATATATTTCATTCTTTTCGTAAAATAAGAAATGGCAACTGAATAAAAATCATTTAATTTCACAAGGGATTAATTGAAGAGTAAAAAGATTTCTGTAAAAAAAAAATAACTAGCCATTTACTTTTTTGGTAAAAGATAATAATTTACCAGAGTTTGAACTGTGTTTTATTTTATTTGACGAGTAAATGCTGAATTTTAGTCATTTTATCCCTTTTCATAAGTAATTTTATGGTTTGTTATTTATATTGCAGTAATTGAGTTAATTTTTCAGAAATTATTTTCTACTCATAGTATATAAATTAAATAATTTAGAAAAAATTAGAAAAGTAATATATTGTGAATTTTTTATCTTTGAGAGGCATTTTAGTTAAAAAATGTATTTATTTAATACTTTGCTTGAAAGTAATGTTGTAGGTCATTTTCTGTTTTAGAATTGCATTTATGTATTGTGTTCAGAGATATTTGTATTGAAAATTTTATATGTACATAAAGTCAACTTTCTAAAACCTTTGTAACTCTAAAATCATTTAAATACGAAATTTTAAAACTTTTCTTATTTTATAATATATTTACTGTACCTGAATAAAATTAGGACATTTTTTTTATTTGAAATATATAAATGGATATGTTTTATGCGATATTTTCTTACATTTTAAATTCTATTTAATTTAATTGTACGGTACACAGTATTAAATTTAAGGTTACTGCTACATAGCATAGAAACGTTATGTTAAGTTTATTTAAATTATGTTATAACTTTTTGCACACACAAATTTAGCTTACATTTTACTTAATTTTGGAAATTTGTTCTCGTATTGCTTAAATTATACTCTGGCAATTAAACATCAAATAACATAAAACCATTTGTTCTTCTTAATGTTATTCATGTTAGTTAAATAGGTTAAGGTTTTAGTAAAATAAATTACTAGTCATTTCTTAAACTCGTTAGTAAAATAAGAACTAGTCGCCACACATATTTCTATTTATTTCTTAAACTTTTTTTTATTTTTGTGTAAAATTTTTTAAAATGTTTTCTTTGCATTTTTCTTTTGACATAACTTGAGAATTTCTCACTGAAAAAAAGTTTCATTATTAAAAGTGCGAATATATTCTGATCATAATTTAGAGATTTGTGTGATTAAAAAAAATCAAAATTTGTGTCAATTGTTTCAAATTGGATCCCTGTTTAAGATTAGTATGTGTCCCACCTGAAACGTTCTTTATAAAATCTAAATAAATTTATTAAAAATTTGTTTGCATAAGTATTAACTGTATTCTGTAGCTAAGAGTTGTGAGGGGACTGGTATGATATTGTAAGTATTGTGATCTTGCAACATTTCTCTTAGAGCAATGCATGAATTCCTATATTTTGTTGTTTGATACTATATGAATAAATTTAAAATTTATTTCAAAATAGTTATTTCGTGCACATTTTTTATTGATTTACTGAATACAAAAATGGCTGATTTTTTTTACAGTTGCTTAAGAAATATAACTGAAATTCCTTTATTAATTCATAATGTTGTAAATGTAAAATTAACATAACTGTATCTAGAAAAATAATTTATTTTTAATGATTTCCATCTCATTTAGTGTTAACATACATAGTGTTAAAAAAATTCTCTAACTCGTTATGGTAACATTTTTTTTATGTTATGACAACATAGAGTTTTCTTACATTTAAATTGGAAAACATTTTATTCATGTTGGGAATAATGCTTTTAACTCCATTTAAATTTCATTAATGTTTACACATGTATTCAAGATTACCTTAATTAAATAAATTGGAATAGATGTGTGTCTATTAAAGGATTATTGCAAAATATCTTTGAAGTCAGTGGCTTATTTTCAGATTAAATGTATCGCACTGTTTATTAAAATCGCTGCTCCTTGAATTACTTAATTTGTATTCTAATGTTCATATTGACGTAAAAACTGAAGATTAAGCTTTTATAATTAAATTCTATAGTTTCATTATCGGATAAACTTTGATTGGTTTCTTTAGATATTCATGTATAGACCAAGGAGAGTTACAATCTTCCTTTTGTTCTTGTTTCCAAATTAATTGAGTGGCGTGCTGTCGAAAAAGAGATTTTTAGTTTCCATCAGTACGTTCCACCCTCGCTTTTGTACCATGCTTAATTACGACAGGAAAGAAACTCAACAATAGCATCGGGTGTCGTTTTGCATCCAGGTAGGATGCAACAAGCTTGTTTACAACCAGGCCTACCCTTGTCGACAAAGGTGTGGAAACGAGCCTCGGTAATTACCTAGTTAGTGACTGCGAATGATTTTAATTAAAGTTTCCTGCTGTGGCTTATTCTAAGGGAACCGTGTTCGGGGAAGAATTTCAAAAGTCCAAGCATGTGACGAGATTGATTTCCTTACTCTCTTAGAATTAAAAATCACCACGGCTCATTCTAATTCTTGTTGTTGGTCTCTGCAAGACAGTGTCTTATCCTAAAATGCATGTCACTGTAAAGAGCATGTTTGTGAGGCCGAGTTTAATTAGAAAGTAAACCAAGAATAGTGATCAATCTCATTATTGCTAAGTTTATTTTCGGAAAGGTTGTAAGAATCTTAATACGTATTATCAAACGTAATAGGCTTTGATGTTATTAAAAACAAAATGATTTTAGAAGAGTTTTATGTTAGGTAAAATGTTATTGTTCTTATAACTTATATTTTTAATGTAGTTTTGTTGAATTTACATTCTAATTTTTTTTATTTTACTAATTATTAACTATTTAGAAGTTGAAAAAAATCAAGAGATATCTTCGAAGTGAAGTTACATATTTTTGAAATACATTTAACTGTGTGATTTTCATAGTTTGTAAATGGGTTTATGTTTCACTAAATAATTTTTTTCTTTCAAATTTTGCAATTTTTGTTCTTTTATTGTAAGATAAAAATAATTAAAACATTAAGCGTAGTGACTTACGTCACTGTAACGCGTTGTGAAACATACAATGGTACCGTACGACTTAGAGCCATTTTCAGTTTTTGAGATTTTTATGACACCTGCTGGTGTAAAATATATAATTAAACTATTTCGTGAGATCTAAAGCTGTTAAATAATTATGAGATCTGTACTTATATCATGTTTGCGTAGTTATAATTATTTATAGTATAATAAATTAGCTGTTATAGCTTTTATACCTCAGCTGCAGCGTACTAATCTTAATATCGGTCTTATACCTAATCAAAAGTTTTTTTTTCTGTAAATCATTGATCTTAAATCTTTGCGTATCTATTAAAGTTTAATGGGACAAAATGTTGTTGTTCTCAGTTTGACTGGCAAATTGGGGTGTCCTGCTTCACTTTTCCAACTGAACCGTATTTGGTGTGGAGTCCGACTTCTTTAGTACACCCACATGCCATAGGGACCAGTTTATAGGGTAGGCAACCATTCACACCTCATTCACACAAGGAAAAGACAAATACAGGATTGATAGAGGGAGAAAATACATCTATGCCTGAACCGGGATTCGAACTCAGGACCTCTCTATCCGTAGTCAGGCACATTGACCACTAGACCAATTCGCCGGCGGCAAAAGTGTTATGTACCTTATTACTATGTAACTAAACTATTTTCTCCGTTTTCCCTCCTAATTTTGCATCAATTATACTGACTTTTAGATCAACTCGTGAGTTTGAATTATAATGTCTCCCGATTCTGGTGTGGATCATTATGGTGGTCTAAAGTCCGCTTTAAACTGTAGATTCATGTTTTTTTATTTCTATCCAAAAAGCGGTTGTAGGGTGACAAACAATAAACCAAACTCATGCAAAATGCTAACTTTCAGTTTAAGATGTCCATGAATAATAAAATCCTGCTCACTAGCAGTAAAATTAGAGAGACAAAGCAATTAATTGAACCAATCCTCAAAACTATATTTTAGTACACTTTTCTACAAAAGCACAAATTAGATCTGTGAATAGTGTCTTTGAGACACATTTTAAGTATAAAAAGAATTAGTATTTTAAAAACTTTTAATGAATTATTTTTTAATAAGATTTTCATTCCGTTTTCCCGATAGAGTTCTCAAATTTATATATATTTTGTACTTCTTTAAATATTCGTATATACTTTTTTATCAGATAATATAGGGATTTATAGAACTATATTTGGAATGAAATACGTTTATGTTTCCCCAGTCACATGGAGGAACATACTGATTTATCGCCCGAGAAAGGGATATTTATTTTCCTTACGATTTTCATAAGGGACGGAAATGCTCGATTTTTCCCGGAAGAGAACCGTTAAGCTACCGAAATAAATTGCTGCTGAGTGCTGTTGGCAGGTTTCCTGCGCACTCAGAAATTTTTATGAACTTTTAACGTTGCTCGGTGGGTGTGAGAGGCTTTCTCGAAAGCATCTGTCAATAAAGTGCGTCTTCATCGGATTTTAAAGACACACAACATTTAATAAATAAACAGCCCTTTGACGAGGGAAATAAAATCACCAAATGGGACTTCCCTTAATGTTTGCGCACATTATGGCGAATGATTTGGGAATTTTCATCCGTCAATTTAATGCAGATGGGAATTTAAACTTTTTGCATCCTACAAATAGACACATTGCTTCGAATAATATATAAATAAGTACATTATTTATACACAGTGCATTTTTTCCATGTATTGCTTTTCCTTCTTGACTTTTAGGAACGATGTGTTTTATGTTATATATTCTCATGAATTTTATTTTAGAGTTAAATCTATTATTTTAATCTAGTTAAAGTGAATTAGCAAAAATGACGTCAGAGTTCAGCAACTTTCAAACTTGGAAATATTATAAAAATTGCTAATTTTTGTAACCTAATAAAAAGTAGATTACCAAAAAATTAGATGGTATTTTTTAAAATTGATATCAACTTTTTAAATTCAAGCAGATTATCGTGGGATAGTATGTTATGTAAGTTTCTTAATATTATTAAAAAAAAAATATCATTTAGAAATCGTAACTCAATTTTCGAAAACAGAGCTGGCTATCGAATGGTTAGTGCCATAACCTTCAGTTTAATAATTCATGGGTTCGATTCCCATCTTGGGTCTTAATTTTGTAGTGATTCGGAAAAAAACTTTAAATTATAATTTAACACTTAAATATCAAAAACCAGACCGTCTGATGAATAGAAAACCCATCAGTATATTCTACATTTACTTCACTGTAATTGATGTATTTGAATCGTAAACTATTCAATATTATCTTGTAGATATATTGAATATGGATTGAAATCTTTTTAAATTACATATTCATTATATATGCTAGATTATATTGACAGAAATAAAATTGTCTATTTTTTGTGGCGAAGATTTATCATAGATGAAGATAAATTTCCCCTTGTGCTCTAATTCATCGAAGCATGTTTGAATAAAATACACACAACAGTTACATTTTTATTTTTAATCAGTTTTGCTAAATGGATTCCAATAATGTTATATCGATTCTTTGAGGCCGATATCGCGCTCATTCTGGCTGTTCTTTAATGCTTCTAACTGTTCACGCGCGCTGAAGATGCATGATTTTAATAACTGTTATGGCGAGTGATATTGTTTTATCGATTTATTTCTTTTTAATAGTTGCTTAATCCATTGTTCATCCATTTCATATACTTTCCAATATTAAAGACCCCCGCTGAATATGAAGATAAATCTGACGTCATGATTGCCGTCATTAAAGAATTGTACTCTACAATATAACTGTGCTTTAAGGATGAATTTCCTTTATAATATTATATAATCTAACATAAGAATGTAAGTTTAAATTTTTCTTATAAAGGGTATATAAACGTTTGGGTTTAGATTTGTTATTTTACTATGCAAAATTTCATAAAAGAATTTGTTTACTAAGCATGACATATGAAATTAAAAATTTCCTCGTTCTTCTAGATTTCTAGCATTTAAAATTTAGATTTACTTACAATCGTTTCAGATCATTACAATTTAAGTACATTAGAAGCATATTTTTTTGGCAGATAGCTTGGCCAAGTTTGCCACTGCTGATACCTTGCAGGGCAACGCTATTCTAACATTATCGGAAATCTCCACTTTTTAAAAAGATGGAATTAAACGCAATTTGGAGAGATTCGCATGCCCACTCTTGATACTTTGGAAAAAAACCTCGTTGGTGTCATCAGCTCAGTATCCCTAGGATACAGTAGACTGCTCTTTCACGTTTTTTGAGTGGCCACATTAGGTCCCTCTCTTTTTAACAGGACCAAAAAGTCTTTCTGGATTGTATCTGGTGCAAGGCTGATCATGCCTCCTCGAGACTTATTCTTGACTGAATATTACTGTGAACAAAGTTTTGAAGAATCCTATTTTATTTTTAGACTCTTTAATGGTTTTCGGTTTTATGAAGATGGCTTAGCTTAGCTACCCCATCTCTGGGATTAAAAACAACAACAACACCCTTTAAGTAATTTGAAATGTATGTAAAATAAGAAATTTTAAGAATCTTACTTGTGTACAATATTTATGTCTATATTTTTCTTAGCCTTCTAATTTCATCAAATTTTGGTTGCACAATGTCCTTGCTTTATCATTAATAATATACATCTTCTTGCGAGAACTACAAAAAAAATGTAGTAAGTGGATTATTAACCATGTCAAGATACTCATAAATAGTAGAAGCATATTTTTTTAGCTTTTTTTCCTCATTTCTTAATTGGACAATTACAAGTAAACTTCTGAATCGTATCGATAATAATTATCTAAGATTTTAATTGATTATAGCGTCAAATTATCACTTATTAAATGCTTAAATAAATGATTTGAAATGCATTATCAGTAAAATTTTTGTGTGCATTGGGAATAAAGTGTATGTTTGAATTCTATAAAACTAAACCTTAATATTTATAAAAATATTTTTTAATTTATAAATTTTATTTTTTCAGATTTGCTATGGAATGTACTCAAATAAAGGAATATTTACTTAGATTTTTAATTTAGCGGAATTAATATTACACTCTAACCATTTTTACATAAAAAAATATTGCCTATTGAATCTTAATACTTGGAGAATATTTATTTCGTTTATAATTTTTCAATTAACATAAAAATTAATACCTCTTTAACTGTTGGCAAAGAGAATTAGAATTTTCCATTGTATGTAGTATTTTATATATTGATATTTTTAAATTTTGAGGAAAAATAAAAAAAAATATTCATAACATAGTTTTCAGAAGTTAGTAATTGATAAACTTCAAAAAAGTATCATTCTTATCCCTTAAATAAAAAAAATATATATATATAAGCTGACTGATCCGTTAGAATCGGGTACCACTAAAATTTTTAAACCAGTATATTCAATGGAAATATCGATATTTATATAGAAACAGAAATTGAATTATATAAATAATTCACTGTAAAGTTATGAAAGCCAACAATAAATTCAAAAGATTAATCAGATTAAGATGTTTAGAGAAAAAATTGCATGAAGTTCCGTATTGCATCTTTTCATTAATATATCTGATCTACGATCGATACATTAATGATTAGTAGAAAATATTATTTTTTTCTAACCATAAAAGGAGCAAATATAAATTTTTCAGGTAGAAAGAAAGATTCACAATTGTGTTATATATATATATATATATATATATATATATATATATATATATATATAAACTATATTTGAAACAGCGAGTTTAAAAAAATATGAAGTAATATGACAGTACCTCAGATAAATTACGAATTTTGATAAAATGTTTTCTTTTAGATAATTTTATATTCAAGTAACCGTTGTAAGTAAATTAATCTTATAATCAATTAGTTATCAGATTGCTTATCAATATATAGACTTTTAGAAGTACAATTCTCTTAAAATTTTTATCCAATTATGATGTTAACAATAAACTATCTCGAGTAGAGAATTAAGAAGTATAGTTAAGGAAAAAATGAGCACTAAATTTATTTCGTTGGATTGGCGTTAGTGAATAATAAAGCTAATTTAACGCTTGTAAAATAAAAGCAAATATCGTTTATTGAATTTGTTAAATACATGTTTTTTTATTTAAAGACTTAATCAAATACTGAGAATTAATAGTTCTTTCAGAGGACATAGGCTTTAATTATAGTTAGAATTGGGTATGTGTGTGCAGCTGGATTACCCAAGAGACGGTTAATCGTGACATTAGCTACCATTTTTTAGAATAGAAAACATCGAATCAGAATTTTATTTATTTGTTGTTTGTTTCATCCTCTTTTTCCTCTTCGTTCATGAGACATACATGGCATTGTTAGGTATTTGTTCTCTCCCTTACCAAAATTACGCCGTGAAATCTTATTAGAAACTTAAAACTTGAGCTTCCCCATCAATATGAGTATCAAATATAAATTTATTCTCTTCTTAATATCATCTATTTCGCTATTTACGTTGTATACACAGTGATTAGAACTTCAGTTTTTCATCTAGTAGATTTACTTCAAATATCATAGCATTTTTATTGTTCTCTGGTCATTACGCACATGGAAAGTGTAACATGAAACATTCCAAGTATCTTTCAGATGCGAGTCAAACTCACGCATTACGAAATGATTGGTTAAATCCATGGCATTTAACGGTAAACAATTACAGATATATATCGTGGGAGAGTGAGAAAGTTAGATCAATACTTTCTAACTCTCCCACGTATTGATTTAAAATATGAGTGTCTCTGATTGATTTAAAATTGATTCCTTGTGTTTATTAGGATTATCTCTACAAATTATTACGTTCAGTTAATTAGTAATGTAAAATTTACAAATGTCGCTTATTTATATAAATTGTTCTGATATATTGTGCCTGCCCACCTTATAAATATACCGTTTGGGATAAACAATAAAGAACAACAATTTTTCTAATGAACTAGGACTATAGATATTTAAAATATCTGAGTAACTTCCCATAGGTATTTTATAAAATATATGCGCGTTTTCTGAGAAGTGACTATTTTGTTAAGATGAATTTTAGGACTATGTCATTTCTTGATGAATAAAATGCAATCAAGTAAAATGATTGCTTAGTCCTGAATGCTAAAATCAACAAAATAATTTGTCAACTGAATATTTGACATTAAATCATTTTGTTGGTTTAATACGATGTATGTACACAAAAGGAAGATTTCCAAAATACTTATATGGAGCTTATTGTATTTTTGAATAGAAATGAACTATATTTCTTGAAATTCTTTTCTCAAACAACATAAAATGCTTTTATACTGCGTTCAAATAAAATATCTTTTGAAAATGTTGCCCAGAATAAAACTTTCTTGTAGCCGAACACACCTGGCAACTCTCTTCCAAAGAATTTCCGCTCGCAATCTTTTATTCAATAAAGGATCACCCATTTAGTGTACATTTAGAGATTCCATTCTTCGAACGTGGGGCCGACAACGTTACCTGGGAGACGTTGCCCGGCTGCAGACGTTGAAAGAGTTGCTGTTGTTGGATTCTCCTAAATGGTTTCCTATTCGTGAGGACACAAATTGAGCACCCCTATACGGTTTCTTTTGATTTCGTCTGCTGTCTATTTTGTAGGTTTCTGAGGTGGTTGGTTTTGACATCTACAATGTCTATAAAAATAATGCCTACTTACGATTACTTGCCTTTTTTGATATTGAATGAAACGTAACTGCTGTGGGTGGAATATATGTGATGCATAACTATTTTATTAAGTAAAATTTTAGCTTATAAAATCTATTGGGGGTGTGTTTTTGAAAGTTGTCTTAGTTATGAAATAATTCACAACTTTACCTGTTTTAAAATAATTTTGAATTTTTGTCCATTTATTTCGTAAAATGAACGGTAGTATAAAATTTGTGATTAATTTTTTCATAATTAATTTCTAGCTACCTATTGAAAAAATTTCATTGGAATTCACAAACTATGCTTTCATATTGTTAAATTGTCTTCTCATTTATTGAAAAGCAGGCTTAATATGCATGAGCTTAAGTATTTGCAAGAGAAATTTATCAGATGAATAATTTTTCTAGAGCAGTCAATATTGTACATATTTCATCATTGCTTAAATGATTGTTACTTCAAATTATTATTTTAATGAAATTTAATTTTTACAAATAATTTTGCTAAAATTCGCAACTTCAGCTTTAATAAAGATTGTGGTGTGAGAATTTCAAAATAATTTATGCATAGCAATGTAGCAATTAAGCAAGAATTATTCGCAGTTGTTTGGTAAGAATATTATTTTTATTTTATCAGCATATTTTAATAAAGTTTTTCTTTTTCAAATATCTGAATAAAATGGAAAAATACGAGTATTGTTAAAACAGGAATGGTTGATTTCCATTTTTGGAAAAAATATGACAAATTGGAAATACATATCAAATTAAAATATTATATACTATAATAAGCTGTATTTAATACAAAAATAAAAATAAATTACTACATTATGAGTTTTTTAGGAAATTTTATATTTTGTGACAAAACATCTTCAAAAAAATTAAAAATGTGTTTATTATGTAAAAATATGTAGCTAAGAGTACAAAGAATAGATTGGAAAATAATATTAACTTATTTTTCAGAAACCTTATTAAAAAGTTATTTCTAGATATAATTCCGATGATATATATAAATGCAAATATTTCTTTCTTAAAATTATTTTGATGCCATATTTATTAAATATGTTCTCCGATTTATTTTTTAAAATTTCATGAATGAATACCTAAGAATCTATTATTGACCATCACTTTGTCACATTATGTTTTAAATAATTTATGTACATAACTTACACATAAAAGTAGTAAATTTCTGAAGTATATAACTTCCATTAACAACCTCAAGAAATATATTTGAGTTGAACTGAGTACTACTTCTTAAATGTGTATTCAAACTTTTGAATACATCCTGAAACCGGTAAATGTGCTTGAATACAAACCAATAGGTTTATTCTTTTCCTTGAAGAGATATAGTACCTCATATCGCATGCAGAATAATTTCATGAACTGAAAAAATTCTCATTTTCACAGAGAAGAACCTTAAAAAAAATTTATAAGCTCCCCAAACACACTTTTAGTTTCATTATTTTACAGCTAAAGCAAGCTCTGAAAAAGTTCCCACTTCCGTTCAAATCTAATCTCTTTTGTATATGCTTAAATTATGTAAATGCGATATTCATGCGTTGTAAAATTTGAATACTCTTTAATCTATGGCAGAGTAATGATCTTTTCGAAGTTTACTGTTTTTCGCTTGGCTTGCATATATGCACGGTAATGTATCAAATGGTAGTGCTATTTAACTAGAATCGGTGTCTCTTGTCTCTGGTTTTGGCTTTTTATTGTGGAACTTCATTGGCAATTTCCCAATTTATTGCTTGCGTCTTCTTTTTGGCAGTGACGTCGGGACAATCTTTGTTTTTCTTATTTCTATCTCCATTTATTTCAGAATAAATTACAGCCAATTAGGTGTTTCCGTTGCTATCATGTTATTGCTAATGATTTTGAAGGTGACCTTGGTGAAATGAGTCTTGAAGTGCTTCTATAATTTTATTATTTTTTCCCGGACTCAGTGAGTCATGGTGTGGAATACTTCCTCTAATCGATTCCATTCAACTGGCATTAATTTGGTGAATGAAATTACAGATCCTTATAACTGACATTATTTGTAGTTGTGGAACGATAAGTAAAAGTTATCTAAGGCCAGGTTTGTTAGCACATTTTTACAAAAAACAGAATAATATTCCAGTAAATTATTTGAAAATATAAAAAATTAAAATGTATTCATATAATTAAAATGAAAAAAATATATATGCGTTAATTTTTAATAGCTAAAACTATATAATTTATGAAATGAAATATTATGGATAATTCGAAATTATATATAATCTCTTTAATTTCTTTTTCAGTGTTTTCTGGAGATATCAGGAAAGGCAGAAATTTCCTGATTCTTAAAAATGCAATTGATTTATTAAAAGATTCCAAAATATTCTGCATTTCATCTATCATTTTATTTTAAATTTTATTTATTTTGTGAAAAAGGCCTGTATAAATATTTTTAAATATTGATGTATTTCAATAAAAATAAGTTTTAAAACATTAAAAAAAACTATAGAAATTGTTTTTTTAAAAATTATTTTTACATAATTATAATTGTGTAGTTTTGAAATGAAAAATTATTATTTATTTTCTCATAAGATGTTCCAATTTATTTTCTAAAAATATTTAATAAATAATACATAAGGACAAATCAAAGATAAATCTCATGATTTTTTTTTTTGATTTGTTATGTGATACATTTGTTGTACCTTTGGTATTGTGCACAGGGAGATATTTTTGTTCTCAAAAATAAAAAATATATAAATACCTTTCGAGAAAAATTACTTCTAACTATGAAAACCAATATATATTCTTTGTATTACTGAATATAAATTAATCAAATGAAATCTAATAATTAAAAGAATGATTTCATTTTTATAGAGATTTTTTACTGATCACATTTATAAGATAATCTTAATATCGAAACAATTTTTAATTAGTCCTTTCATAAAAAAATATTATTGGAAATTTTTGAAACATTTAAATGTGAATGATAAACATTTAAATGTGAATGATAAACATTTAAATGTTTTTTGAATTTTACTTCTATCATCGAATTTTTGCAGAAACTGAAAAAAATTGCCAAAATTATTGGAAAAATAGAAGAATAATTTCATATTGAATCATTTATTACTGAAATTATATTTTTCGTGAAAAAATGCTCATTTAATGCATTTAAGAACGAAGACTTTACCGATAATACCGATACCATTTAATAGAAATTGATGAAAAAAAGGGAACCAAAATAAAATCTTAAATATTCCTATTTGTAATAGTAACAACTTTCTTCAAAGTCAAATATCTACATTGGAATTTCATAAGCAATAATATATTTTAAATTTCACAATGAATTTAATGCATTGAAAAGTATTATTATGCATATTTATTTTAAGACACTGATTTTTTTTTTTTTTTTTTTTTTTAAATTTGCCTTTCAGAATCAAATCTTTTTATGTTAATATCCGAGGGAGACATCATACTGTTTTCATGTATGCTATCAAAGTTTCCCAAAGAAAATGTAATAATCATTACAATATTTTTTTATTTTTAGAAAAAGTTTATGCATTTATGTACTTTAATTAGTTTGATTTTAAGAAAAAAATTCAATGAATTAAATTCATTTTAAAATTCAAGAAATTTTTAAATTTACAAGATAGTATAGATCTAATGTTTTTTTTATAAATGTGAATTTTCACAAATATTCTAAGTAGCCTTTTTTCATTTTTTGGTGTAATGAAATATTTCTATTGAATCTGACATGATTCGAATGATTTTAGAAATAACTATTTATTTAGTTATTTAATAATATATTCTTATTTAATGTATAAAATTGTTCAGTGGAAAAAAGATATATTCTGAATTTTTAAAATGAAAAACATAACAATTCAAAAAAGCTTTCCATTTTTCCTTTTTAATGCATAAATATGTCGAATATTATTCAAAATAGAATTCAATTGTCTATATTTCAATTACACCAAGCATTTTTAATAATACATCAATTTAAATTGTATTACTATGGTAAATCAAGATGGAGAAGTATTATCTTTCTGAAGTCATTAAAGAGAAAGAAGTTCTTAAAAAATGCAGATATAGTTGTATTAATTTGGCTATTTAATATTAAAGTTGTATTAGTTAGATATTTTTATAAGTTGTGTTATTAAAAAAAAATTGCTCTAACTACTAGATGTAAAGACTTATTTAGAAATTCTAATATTTTATGTAATAATTTCCTACAAAAGCAAAAAGTATTTATAAAAGTTTTTAGTTCATTGTGAAAGATTTAACTGTGGTCGTCTATCATTTTTGATCAAAAGAAATTTACATTATACCGCAAAAAATCAGTTTTATTATGTGCATAAGTAATTGATGAGCAAATATACATCCTTTTACATGAATTGTGATGTATTTATTGATTCCAAAACTGCTTATAAGGTAATGACTCCCCCCCCCAAAAAAAAAGATTGTGCAGCTGTTATGAAATGTTTCATATTATCAAAATGTTGAGAACTTTTATCTCTACTGTAAAGTTAATTCCATGAAACGGTCTGGTTAGAATCAGAAATACTTGAATATAATATTCTCTGAAGAACAGAATTTAAAGATTTCTAGTGAGTGAGTGAGTGAGTGAGTGAGTGGAGTGGTGGTGGTGGTGAGTGGTGAGTGGTGGTGAGGTGGTGGTGGTGGTGGTGGTGGTGGTGAGTGGTGAGTGGTGGTGGTGGTGGTGAGGTGGTGGTGGTGAGTGGTGAGTGGTGGTGAGTGGTGAGTGGTGGTGGTGGTGAGGTGGTGGTGGTGGTGGTGAGGTGAGTGGTGAGTGAGTGAGTGAGGTGGTGAGTGGTGGTGAGTGAGTGGTGGTGGTGGTGGGTGGTGGTGAGGTGAGTGAGGTGAGTGGTGAGTGGTGAGGTGGTGGTGGTGGTGAGGTGGGTGAGTGAGGTGAGTGGTGGGTGGTGGTGGTGAGTGGTGGTGAGGTGAGGTGGTGGTGAGGTGGTGGTGAGTGGTGTGAGTGAGTGAGTGGTGGTGGTGAGTGGTGAGTGGTGGTGGGTGGTGAGGTGGTGAGTGGGTGGGTGAGTGGGTGGTGGTGGTGGTGAGTGAGTGAGTGAGGTGGTGAGTGGTGGTGGTGAGGTGAGGTGGTGAGTGAGGTGAGTGAGTGAGGTGGTGGTGGGTGAGTGGTGGAGTGGTGGTGAGGTGAGTGAGTGAGGTGGTGAGTGAGTGAGGTGGTGGTGAGGTGGTGGTGGTGGTGGTGAGTGGTGGTGAGGTGGTGGTGGTGGTGGGTGAGTGAGTGGTGGTGAGTGAGGTGAGTGGTGAGTGAGGTGGTGGTGAGGTGGTGAGGTGAGTGAGTGGTGAGTGGGTGGTGAGGTGGTGGTGGTGGTGGTGAGGTGAGGTGGTGGGTGGTGGTGGGTGAGTGAGGTGGTGAGTGGGTGAGGTGGTGGTGGTGGGTGGTGGGTGGTGGTGGTGGTGGTGAGGTGGTGGTGAGGTGAGTGGTGAGGTGGGTGAGTGGTGGAGGTGGTGGTGATGGAGATGGTGGTGGTGAGTGAGGTGAGTGAGTGAGTGAGTGGTGAGTGAGGTGGTGGTGGTGGTGAGTGGTGGTGGTGGTGGTGAGGTGAGTGGTGAGTGGTGGTGAGTGGTGAGGTGAGTGAGTGGTGGTGAGTGGTGGTGGGTGAGTGGTGGTGAGGTGGTGAGTGAGTGGTGGTGGTGAGTGGTGAGGTGGGTGGTGGTGGAGGTGGTGAGGTGAGTGGTGGTGGTGGTGGTGAGTGAGTGAGTGGTGAGTGAGTGAGGTGGTGGTGAGAGTGGTGAGTGAGGTGGTGAGTGGTGAGTGGTGGTGGTGGTGAGTGGTGGTGGTGGTGAGGTGGTGGTGAGGTGGTGGTGGTGGTGGTGGTGGTGGTGGTGGTGAGGTGAGGTGAGTGGTGAGTGAGTGAGTGGTGGGTGAGGTGGTGGTGGTGGTGGTGGTGAGTGGTGGTGGTGAGGTGGTGGTGGTGAGTGGTGGTGAGGTGGTGGTGGTGGGTGAGGTGGTGGTGAGTGAGTGGGTGGTGAGTGAGGTGAGTGGTGGTGAGGTGGTGGTGGTGGTGGTGGTGGTGAGTGGTGGTGAGGTGGTGAGGTGGTGAGTGAGTGGTGGTGGTGGTGGTGGTGGTGGTGAGTGGTGAGTGGTGGTGGTGGTGGTGGTGGGTGGTGGTGGTGAGTGAGGTGGTGGTGGTGAGGTGAGTGGTGAGTGGTGGTGAGGTGGTGGTGAGTGGTGGTGGTGAGTGAGTGAGGTGGTGGTGGTGGTGAGTGGTGAGTGGTGGTGGTGAGGTGAGTGGTGGTGGTGAGGTGGGTGAGGTGGTGGGTGGTGGTGAGTGGTGAGGTGGAGTGAGTGGTGGTGGTGGTGAGGTGAGGTGAGTGGTGGTGAGTGAGTGGTGGTGGTGGTGGTGAGTGGGTGAGTGGTGGTGAGGTGGTGGTGGGTGGTGGTGGTGAGTGGTGGTGAGTGGTGGTGAGGTGGTGGTGGTGGTGGTGGTGGTGGGTGAGTGGTGGGTGGTGAGTGGTGGTGGTGAGTGGTGGGTGGTGGTGGTGGAGTGGGGTGGTGGTGGTGGAGTGGTGAGTGAGTGGAGTGGTGAGGTGAGTGGTGAGTGGTGGTGAGGTGAGTGGTGGTGGAGTGAGGTGAGTGGTGAGGTGGAGTGAGTGAGTGAGTGGTGGTGGTGGTGGTGGAGTGAGTGGGTGGTGGTGGTGGTGGTGGTGGTGGTGAGGTGAGTGAGTGAGTGAGTGAGTGAGTGAGTGAGTGAGTGAGTGAGTGAGTGAGTGAGTGAGTGAGTGAGTGAGTGAGTGAGTGAGTGAGTGAGTGAGTGAGTACTTTTCAAACATATATTTGTAGTTTAAAATTGAAGGGTTTGATAAATAACTTTATTGAAAATTTCAATTTTATTTTTTATGTCAGGTTACATTTATGTAATTCATAAAGAATGACATTTGGTATCGCTAGGCATTCACCAAAATATGGGAACATCTCATGAATTCAATTCTCTTTCGTATTATATGTTTATAATGGTTTGAAATCGATTTTTAATAGTAAGTTTCAGTGGAATATATTTTCAGACGTAAGTATGTAAGCATAATATTTAATCGTATACAGATTTACTAGATAACTCTGATCTATTGAGAGGCATTTTTATCGAGAAGAGAATAACTGTGTGATATCATTTGTTAATGAATTCGATGTTGTTTTATACTTTGAGAATACAAAAAGCCAGTGTCAGCATGACAAGTGCACAGTACGATGGCAGAATTAATTTATTTCTGCCTTAATTGATAAACATCCGATAAACGGTTAACAGTTTCTATGCAATTTGCAGCATCTTATCCTGCTTCACCTATTAAAACTTCTTGATGCGATTCACGTGCTGAGCAACTGCTGTTCCTATGTTGTGCTATTGGTTATAAAGTTATTTTATATCGTGCATTTACCTTAATTAGCTAATAACATAAATACTATGCAATTTGATTACTATTTTCCATGTCTAGATACATATTTTTCAAGAAATAACAGCAGCATATGATTTTAAATCATATTTTTTGAAGGCTTGTTATGTTATGAGGATTATAGAGTCAATATAATAATTAAAAAATTTAGCTCCAGATTATAAGCGTTATAATGAATAAAATAATGAACCTGAAGTAATGAATAATATTATCTTTTTTACCGTATAAAAACCTTCAATTTGAAAAATTTTAATGCTTCGATTAATTCAACGTGTCATTTCAATCACTGAATATTCGTGCAATTGCATAATTTTATTTTTTGTGCTTTAAAATGTTAACTTACACATTTGGACAACACTTTATAGCAATCTTAAGATTAAAGAAAAAAGCACAATTCTCATGCCAAAATACTTTATATCATTTATAAGCAAACAAGTATCAAGTTAGTGGAAATTAAATATATACTTTATGTATTAATATTTCGTGACACCACATTACTGCTTAAAAAATAAAATTTTCGAATTTGCTGTTAAGTTGATATCGGTTTGTGTTATCTTAAATTTAGTAGTTTGCTTAAATTTTTCCACAAATATACATTTTCAGAAAAGTTAGCATTAGAGATTAAATTTTAGAACATTTTCTGATAATATTTCATGGAAAAAATGGCACTAGGGAGATTAAGTCAAAATATAATTTTTATTTAATGAAATAAAATTTTTGCTGTTTTAAAAAAAATTTAATGGTATAAATTTTTGGTTTGTGAAATTATTATTTGCTTTCACATTGTTTACTTCTCATTATTTTAAAGCTTTTTTTTTAAAGTTATCACTGCTATTTCTTCAAAATTTAACTTTGAGAATTTGTTGAAATTCATGTTTTAAATTTTTAATAATTTTTGTTTTTTTAAATCTTAAGTTTCGGTATACTACACTCGAAAACAAAGTAGGTCATAGTTTTATCGAAATTTTAAATATTGATTCTAAATTGTCTTTCCAAAACTCAAACTTAACATCAGGAATATGAATGATAACGACTGTCTTTAAAAAGAATTCTTATCTAAAATAATGAAGACCCTATAATAAAATAGTGAGAAATGGATTGCGATGAAATTAACAATTCTTTTGAATGGGGACACTATAGAAGAATCCATTTTCCATTAGCACTTTTCAATTCTTATTAACAGTTAAGTTTATTTTTAATCTGTTTGCTTTATTCTATCATTTAAAACTAAATTTCTTTATTCATTTTTATACAAATGAAATCTAAGGAATATTCATTTATTTTTATTAATTTTTTACTTTCAAGTTTTTGGATCTGTTAAGATTTCATGGATACCAATGATAAGCTAATATATTTATTATTTTGCAACTGGTAGTTTTCATTGAATATGTATAGAAATTTTTCTTCCGAGCGAATAATCACATCCAATAACTCAGACTGGAGAATAAGCCAAAAGTTTAGTTCCTAAAAATGTGTTTTTAATGTCTCCTCTGGAGTGAAACAATTAACTGCAATTATTTAACTTATTTATTTACAAAAAAATCAGGAACTATAATTACATTGTTAGAAATATTACATCATCTCAAAGTTTTCAACCGAATATATCTTTTAGACAATAAACAAGGATTATATTATGCACAGGAAATTAAGTTACAAACGCAAATTACCAAGAAGCTTAGTTAGAAGAGTTTTTCAGAAGACGTATCTTTCATCTTGACAGTTATTTATATAAAGATCATATTTATAAATGGAATTTTCTGTTTCTTTTCTCGTGATATATTAGGAAAAAGAGATGGTTCTATTATATTGTTGCCACACATGCAGATAATTGAGTAAAACAGAACAAAATTTCGAGACATAAAAAACATGCCATTATAACATATCCATTCACGCTGTCTTTTGATTAGCCAAAGTTACCATTAACGTGTTGCCAGACATCGGATCATTAGTTTGTTAGAAAAACGAGTTCCAAATGTTACTGTGGAGATGCTATTTTTTCCTTTACATTATATCCAATTCTAATTATCTCTCGTCTGCTGATGGCGTGAAAAAAATTAAACCAGAAAAAAAAAACATAATTCATTTGTGTACGAACGTTTTTCTAAACAGCTCATTATCGGATTTGTCATTTTTTTTTCTACGGCAAATAACAATGATTATATTGCAGAAATACAGAAATAACCATCGTTGCTACTCAACTTTACTTTTAGAAATCGTCTGCTGTATGTAAAGGAACATACCAGACGATTATTTTCTTTCTTAATGTTCTTAAAAATACGTTTTTCTTTCTCCATTGAAAAAAGGTTTTCGCTTCCAATTATTATTTTTTTTTGAATTGTAAATTCTATTTCAGTACTTTAGGTTTTAGTTTTCTGTATGTAAAAAAAAAATCAATAAATCAGGAACAGGCTTAAAGATGTTTGATTTACTTTTATCACCGTAAAATGTAATTTTTATTCCATTTATAGCGATTTCTGTTTCCTATCTTTATTTTTTGTTGATTTTTCAGTTTTCGGAAAGATTTTGGAGTATGGCCTTTAAAAAACTTTCTTTTGAAATATCGTTTTTATATCGATTTTATAAAACTAATGTGCAAGTGATGTTTCATTATATAAAATAACTTGCATTAAGAAACACTTTTATGAAGCCGGATCAACATCATCATAAAACAATTTTTTTAAACTAAAATAAATTTTTAAAAGGTTTACTTAGTTTTTTCCACATAAAATAATTCTTACGAAATTTGAGTTGATATGTTAGATTAGAAAACGTAAATTAAACAAAAATATATTTAAATTTATTTAAAAACAAAATTATGGGAAATAAAGATTTCAGTTACATTTCTTAGTTAGAAATTAATTTTTTGAAACCATTAATATTTATAGCTTAAGTTTATTATTATATACGAGTAAGCAAAATAATACATATCTACCTTTGCAATTTAGAACATGAAAAATTATTTTTTTCAAGATTTTTACCGAAATTACTTTATAATATTGAATTTTGCATCTTGTTAAGTACGAAAATTTGCATTCATATTTCCATGTAAAATAACTTTAAATAACTAATTTTGTCAGAAAACTATAGATTCTAAAGAATTCCGTTTTTTGTATGAACAATGTATTTAAACAAAGTAGAGTTTTATTGTGAAGAGAAATTTACGCACCAATTTAAACGTATTTTTCAGATTTTTAGTTTGTTTCAATTAAAATTTATTTTAAAATATTAAACCGTATAAATGCTCAATTTACCTAGATAATCTCACTTATTTGTGTAAAACATTGTTAAAATTTGTTTTTTTATTTTTGAATTCTTAATACATATAAACATTTTTTCCCAACTACACGTAAGTCATTCCATTTATAAACATAAATATTAACAATATTTGCTTGCTTCTATTACTCCTAAAAATGTTATTTTTTAAAATCTTACAGTAATTAATGATAATTTTTATAGATAATATCTATAATCCATTCCTTATGTCTGATAGTCTTTTATGTTAATCTTTATGTAAATAAAATCTAAATTTAAGTAATACACACACACATAAAATCTATCATTTTAATTATTATGAATTCAAACAAACTTTTTTATTTTTAACAATAAAATATGTCTGTCGAATTGAAAATTTTTAGAAATTCACTGAATGAATATGTTATTAAAAATGATAATTATATTATTGTAACAGAAAAAAGCAATTCTTATTATTCAGTTCTTGCATCATAATAATTTTGTATCAATGGTAGTATTTAAGGTTAATGTCTTCAAATTAAATTTCCGTTATAAAAATTCTTGAAAGAATTGGACTTTTAGAAACAGACTTTCGGAATAAATTTCGCCTTTTAAAAATGTCACTTACATATATACTTTTATCTTATCAGAAACTTAAATGACGTCTTTGAAATATTTTTTGCCATTTTAAAATCGTGAATAATTGAAGAAAACTTTACACTTTTATGATCTAAATTTTTAGTTAGAAATAAACATACTGTCATATTTTCATTCAAATTTATGGGAAAAAATAAAACGTGTAGAACTTTAAGCATGATTGATTCTAGTCAAAAGAACAATATTTCTGGAAATCGAGTTTCGTTTCTAAAGCTTTTATTAAAAATAAAAAAAAAGCATTTCACAATTACGAATTATTTTTCTTATGGATCGAGAAAGTTTTCTTAAATAAACTTGAAATGACGGCTTCATTAAGTGCATTAGTTTTTTTTTAATGAAAAGTGCCATTTTAGCTTTATTAAAAATGGCACATTTATTTAATCTGTCAAGCTTAATATTTTAAATAAACGAAATCTCAAATATTTGAAGTGATTTTTCAAATTTGAAAATTGTTACGTAATTTAAATGGCGCATAAAATTTCTAGAATTAGAAGAAATTATAGTTGGCAGTTTTTCTTTGTTCTTTAGATACATACCGAAAGCAAATCTAGAATTACATGAAATTATTAAAGTGTTGACACCGCGAAAATGTTACTTATGAATAAAGGCATTTTACTAAATAGTGTGTGAGTTAATTCTTATAATTTAAAAATTCATTTTTATTATGTATATTTCAGTTTTATATATTAATTGTAACATCATTTATTTATCATTAATTTACTATCAATTTTTTAACTGATTGCTTCTTGAAAATTGGAGAAAATTTATGTGTATGAAATATTCGTGGTAAGTTATCGATACAGTTATTTATTGCTCGTTTGATTTGCTGTTAATATTTTATCACTGTAACTTATTTTTCATTAAATAAATAAATAAATATTTAAATAAAAAATATGCTTTGCTAATATTACATATATTGATCGATATTAATATCACGAAAATAGTTAAACAATTCATTTTGTTTTTGATATTAAATGACTTTTTGAAGTATTTTTGGTTTTAATTAGTGAAGAGGTTGTAAAATGTAGTTTCTTGAAATGTTTAACTTTATTGGAAATAAATGAATGATTTATTTATGATTATAATTTTAATCCTGGGATTAATAAAAGAACCATGGTATAATAAAAAAGTACGTCAAATTTACAGTAAAAAAACTAAAACCTTTATTTTTTATAGATATAATTAACTTTTAATTGATATTCAACCGATAATTATGGATTCAATCGATATTGTGTAGTTCTTTCAAATATATATCGATGCTAATGATAGCATAATCGATTTTTACCTTGTATTTCTTATTCCGGAAAAAAAAATTAAGCACCAAAGAAGATTCTAAATATAAGTATTTAAATAAATTTGTCGTATTTTAATTTCTGATCCCATTTTATCCTTCAGCTGTCCACTGTTCCCAAAAATCTTTTTATGGACAGAAAAAAAAAAAAAACGTAACTAGAATAACTGTTCTATCCAAACAATACGAACAGCATCATAATTGTATATTTCGGCAACGACATAGCAAGCTATACGTGAGCAAAGTCAATTCTTATTTGAAATAGAAAAGAATTCCATTGTAAAAGTTCTAGGAAAAGATGCTGAGTTGGCGAATAAAATACTATTATAAATTCCAGGATCCCCTTTTATCTTCGGTAAACAGTTCCTCGTCGCGGGAGAATGAAGTTATTCCTGGCGCAGCTATTATTCCGATAAAATAAAAGTACCTTTATTCTTGTCCCCACCAGATATTGGAACACAGTACAGCAGACGAATTCAGTCGTGACATTTGAAGCGTGTATTGTGCTGAAACGGATTTCAAATGGAATATTTGACTAATTTGCGTAAAACGTGCTGAATAGAAGGATGGAGAGATTTCTTAATACGTCGTGACAAAAAGGGTCATTGTTCTTTGTTTACTTTTTATCATACAATTTATTACAAAGAACAATCTTTGCCATTTAAGTAGTTTATTGTTGAATAAAAGAGAAAAACTCAACTAATAGGATATCAAATGATACAAAAAAAAATACCTCTAAACTAGTGAAATATTTTTAAAAATCTGAAGTGCAGAAATTTTGAAAATCTAGTTGCTGAAAATTTGATGTTTTCCTAATGAATATTCACATCTAAACGTGATACTTTAAGCGAATGATAACACTATTTTATTTAAACGAGTATTTTTTTACACCCGATAGCACTTTTTTCCAAATTCAAACAGTTTGAAAACGATTACACAAATCTAAAACTTCATATAAAATTTTTAAATGACTGATATTTGTGTATATTTTCCCTATCAATTACCATTTATAATTAAAAAAAATGACGGGATATTCAGAATTTTTATTAATACAACCAAGAATATTTTTTAACTTGTAATTGAATAATACCTTTTCCAGAAATGATATTTTTCTATTTGCAATTGTTTTTTCATGTGCTTGTAATTTCAAACATAGTGTTTGAAAATAAAGCGAAAGGTTTGATATTCTATCTGTATCTTTCGTACTGCCTGCTTTACACATGCTTTGTTAAAAGTTTTATTTTTATCTATAAGCTGTTAATGGAGAAAGTGTTGAACTAGATCTGATTCTCGTGTACCAAATTTTTAAGATTAGGTCACTCAGTCAGTAAGTCAAGTTAAGCAAGGCCACGCGATACGTTAATTAAATACAGGTCATATCTTTGTAAACTTTGCACTAGGTGGGAAATTTTTGGGTTAAGTGATGTAATCCCTTTCACATGATAACCATTTGTGATTAAAAGCTAAATTCTTATGTCAGTGGGGTCAAATAGGGAAAATAAACAAATTTAATTTTGTTTTGGTTTCAGTAAAAGATAGATATCTTTTGTGTGTGTGCTTAAAGTCAGCAATTTCTAAACATTAATTTACGGATATTTTAATATATGGAAACTTATTTTGATGTTCAGTTCAAAAACCAAAAAGCATGCATCATAATTACATTCGGAATTTATTCTTGCAGTTTATTATAAATTTATCCATATATTTATGTGTGTGTGCCTCGTCTACATTTTAAGCAGAAAGCTGAGATATTACAAATCCCTTACTTGTAAACACAAATGTTTAGAAAAACATATTGACATAAGTTTAAAGTTCTTATATTGTCTTGATAAATTCTTGCTTCACCTGGAAATATGTTCAGTTTCTTTCCATTATCCTGAATTGTAAATAAAAATGTTAGCAATTTGTAATTGCGATATGATTTTTTGGCTTATTATTTAAAACAATGTGTAAATCTAAAAAGGAATACTTAGATAAAACCGAGTGCACACAATAAATTATTTAGTAAAAATTCCAGGATATGTAACACAAACCATGAACATTTTAATTGCTTAAATCTTATAAATATATTTTGTTTCAACCAAATATGTATTCATATGTACACTGATTTTGTATAAATTGTTTTCCGTAAAATAACAGAAACAGTACATTTCAGTCTTGCTATGAAATGTTATATTTCATATCTAAATGTTCATCAGGATATTGGAATAGTTTATATCAAAGTATTTGACCAAAATAAAAACTTTAATATTAATTTCATTCAAGCTGTTATAATTTAATTTGCTTATTATTTATTTAAAAAATAAAGTGATATATATATTTTTATACCAGTGAAAGCGAAATAATGATTTTCTATTTAAAATGATAAAATAATCATTTTCGAATCTATTTTATTAAACATTGTAAGCTAATTATGAATATGTAACAATCTAAATAAACTTTTATATGTGAAACAATACAAACTAATTAATAAAAAAAAATCAAATCGCGAATTGAGTATGAAAATAAGTTGTGATGAATTTCCCTGAAATAAATGCTATAAAAATAAAGTTGTTGAAAACAATAACATTATTTATTAGAGAATTAATTTCCTTTGTAGAAATTATCCTATTTTATAAAGTATATTTACAAATAATTAGAATTCAAATGTTAATTTTAATAGTTGTTATCCTTTGTTGTAAGCCACTTTAAGAAGATATAAATTAATATAATATGCTACAGAAGCTTAATTTAACAGGAAAATATAAATGTGAAAAATATATTTTAAAATATTTTTTTTATAAATTTTTATCATAATTTATATACTGTTTTAAATACTATAAAAATATATTTTTTATTATAGTTTATATACGTATGTGATCGATTGCTTAAAAAAATATTAACTCATAAATTCAAGAAAACATTTGGAAAAAGAGAAATTTGATTTTATGTAAAGATATTTAATTTATACGTTAGTTTTTTTTTCAAATACTTGAAATACATGAAAATAAGTTAATTTTTAATAACTATTCAAAATAACAAATGCTTAACATAATAGTTATTAGTTCAAATACAGCAGTCAATTAAAAATTTCGATAGCAAATCTGGTTTTAATTTTGCTTTGCTATATTGTCTGATTATTCATTTCCTATGTTAATTTGAATATGCTCAACAGTCGTCTGCTGTATTGTCATTTCCATGAAAAAATTTACATAGCACTAAAATGAATGAGTATAATCGAATTGTAATATCGTTATAAGCCACAAGTTTTTATAAGTTTTTTTGAAAAGAATTTATTTAAAATTAAATTAAATTTGTTAAGTGGTTATATATATATAAATTCATTCGAATAAAAATTTTCAATATTTTAGTAATGATTCTAAAAATTGAAGTTTTCTTTTCTACAAAAAATACCATAACTTTATGGTAAGAATAGATAATTAATATCCATGAAAAAATTTCTAATTATAGACAAAGACTAAAGTAATGTTGTCGTTAGATGCTTAAAGCTATCAGAAATATTGGTCGAGCTATTAGCTAATTCGTTAAGGTGCTGGAATACAGTTCAAGAATTCGTTGGTTTAATTCCAACTTCATGCATTTATGTTTGTTATGATTTGGAATCTCCTTTAATTTATACTGCGTGTGTAAAAAAATTGACCATGAATGATGCAAAATTCAAACTAAATGAATCACACTTAGTTTAATTTATAGCTTTGTGATCATTTTTCTTTCATAAAAGATTACATACAGGACCTATAGTTTAACGTGAATTTCGAACCACTACAAAATATCTGACTTGATTTGAGATTCAAATCTATGAACAATTAAACCGAAGGTTAAAATGCTATCCATTTGGTTTCTTACTCAGCAAATCGTACTTGAAAATAATAATAAAAATTGTGCTTAATCTTAAAATATTGTTTTCATTTGCATGTAAACTTTAGAACAAAATTTAAAGACATACAGATACTAATTTAGAATTAATACTAGTTTGAGCTCAAACAATTATTAAATTTGTTCTGTATTTTGAAAGTTTCCCAACTCGAATTTTGAGCTCCGATTTATCCTGGAGTAACGAATTTCAAGTAATTATAATTCACTCTAAAGGATTATCGGAAGGAAATCAATTTCAGCTAATCCATTGTCGATGGAGAAACTGCATCTTCGCCATGTAGATAATTAACGTGCATTGAAAGTTGCATGTTAATTATCAACTTTCAGCCATAAATAATGTAAATAAAAACAGATCAATTGTTGCGGAGTTAAAGCAAATAATTTTGCATATGCTGATACAAAGTCGGGTATAAATCTGTAATGATGAAACTTATACTAAGAGTCAGCTTCAGGCAGTTACTTTTCAGGAGAACGCTACTCCCCGTGTTTTCAAACCGATTGTACGAAAAATTCCAAAGAGACCTTGTCTATATTTTTATTGAATTTAATTATGTATTTTGGGTTGAAAGCATGCCAATTCACTATTATTAACAATATTTTATAAATGAAATGAAACTTTAAAGAAACACTTAAGTGCACATAATTATTACATACTTTTGTATAATATTGATTTTTGGGAATATTTTTCTTAATCTATCAGAAATAGCAAATGAAGTCAATTCATCAATCTAAATTTTACTTAAATTTAAGCTATATATTACTTTCTGAAATTTATAATAAAAATTTATCCTGATGTTTTGAGCTAGTTTTTATTCAAACAATTTTATCTCTTAATTTTAATTTTCATATTTCTGATGCCTTATTGGTTATCACTGCATAACGTTTTTTTTTTATGTGGGTAGGATATAGTTTACAATTTTCTTGATAAAACTTTTTATTTGTGTTAAGTATGTAATGAATGTAGGAGTATAATAGAGCGTCAAATTGAATGAATCGATATGCAGTCCAAAATCAAAATGTTTACTTTTTTCTAAATAAAAATAAGTATTTAAATTCCTTTTGAACGTAACTGTTGCATTGATCGTTAAGATATAAACCGTGTAAGCGTAATGATACAACTCCTTGCCTAAACTTAACGTGGCGTCTAATAATTACAATATTTTTTGTTCTCTAAAAGAACACATTGTGGTCATCAGTACAACATGAAGGTAGGATATAAAACGCTATTCACGCAATGTGACAAACTTTTATGAAACCTGATTTAAAGTACTCAGACTCCTATAAATGTAAAGCTGTAAATTAATAAACCCGATTTTTAAAGTTTGAATACGTCTTTCTTAATATGAACATACGCTAGTGAATCCAGGTTCTGTGTACAGCATCATGATGGTCGCATACGTATTTGGCGGCATCGTGGTGAACGCACACTAGCAGCGTGCATTCGTCATCGTCATACTGGCCCATCACCTGGCGTGATGGTATGGGGTGCCATTGGATTCACGTCTCGATCACCTTTTGTTCACATTGACGGTGCTTTGAACAGTGCACGTTACATTTCTGGTGTGTTACGACCCGTGGCTCTACCCTTTATTCGAGCCCTGCGAAACCCTACGTTTCAGCAGGATAATGCCCGACCGCATGTTGCCGGTATTGTACGGACCTTCCTTGATACGGAACATGTTTGATTGTTGCCCTTGCCAGCACGTTCTCCAGATCTTTCACCAATAGAAAATGTCTGGTCAATGGTTATAATATACTTATAATATCTCCTAGCAACAGACACTCAAAAGATATTGTAAAATATTTTCCATTAAGGATTTTCTTGTTTTTGGCTTTGTTTTTCAAACTCAGACTCATTTTTCATTCTTAAAATAATAGAAAACTGTAGGTTTTGTTTTTCAAACCAAAAAGTGAAGAAAGGTTTTGATGATTATTATGATTACATTATTGATTGCAAAGATAAATAATAATAGATTTCCATCAACAGAAGGGAGATAAAGTTATTGGCTTTACTTTGGTATTAATTTCCTTACATTCAGTTGAGATTAAATGTTTGGCTTTGAGTTAAACTATATAGCCCAAATATTTTAGTTTCCTATAGACTGGAAAATAATTTATCACATTCATAAATTTGTTATTT
This sequence comes from Latrodectus elegans, assembly GCA_030067965.1. NCBI lineage: Eukaryota > Metazoa > Arthropoda > Arachnida > Araneae > Theridiidae > Latrodectus > Latrodectus elegans. The sequence goes on from CM057820.1 coordinate 56,516,432, forward strand.
GCTGTAACCACGATGGTACGTCATTAAAAAATATAATAAAAAAAAATTATTTTTTTTCGAAGAAGACTTAACCATAGATTTCTACTCAATTTTGTTTCATTTGAACTTATCATTATCTCAACATATCACAAGCAAAGGATTTTATAAATGTCGTGACTTGCATTATTAGAATTGTATTAGGAATTTAGTTACTGTGAAACTACATGAAACGTTTTCAGAACTTAATATATCAAATGTGACGAGAGTGTGTGTGGTTTTTTATTGGAATGAAGCTGACAATTTCTCTTTCTCTCAATTTGGTAGATGTCGCATAATAATTCTAAATTCATCATCTTGTATAATTTCTAGAAAATACTTAAAATAACATTTAAACAATTTCATCGGGATAATTATCATTTTTTTTCAGTTATGTTTTGGACTTAATAGTATTCATATAGATTTCACAATTGATGCCGCAATAAATCTCTTTCGAGAACTTTTAAATTATCCCGACTCCATAATTACTTGATTTTTGATTCGAACGGTATAATTTTGCATATTTTTCTTAGAATAGGCATTTTCTTTTAGTTTCCAATTTTTTACAATGTTGGTAAATGAGAAGCAATTACTCTTATTGATGAAAAACATTTATTTGGTGAAAATGATACAAATTAGAGCTTTATATAATTTTTACTTCAAATAATATAAAATTAGCAAAAGATTTAGTTTCGTTCAATTTAATGAAATTAATATCATAACTAAAATGAAATTATTCCATGATAAAAAAGTGATTATACTTACTATATGTATATATTCACATATAGTTGTAATTATAATAACGATAAATAAATTTTATAAATAATTTTAAGTTTATCGATTAGTCGTTGTAATGAGCTTCTCTTTAAAGGTTGTGATTTCCATCATAAATGGTCTCATTGTTTTTGATTTTGTTTATAGGTGTCCAGAACATAGAATAAATTCTTAGTTCTATTGAATAGGACTTGCAGAAATGAATAAAAGTTATTTTTGAGCGATAAACCAATCCACGAATATTAAATATCTGAACAGTACCCCCCCCCCCCACATATATATATATATATATATAATATAAAATTGAATTAATATTCATCAGTTTTTATCTCATCGAAAATGATATTGATCACATTATTAATGCGCATAAAAACTCATAAATGAGAAACCGATTATTCACTATTGTGCCAGTGAGATTGAATTGCACGTTCTAAAAATCATCTCTTAAATATTTTAGCTGATTTTAATTATTTGCTTTATGAATATATTTGCACTTTTATTCAGAATTCTATATTAAGTTCATTAATATTTATAATTTTATTTCCATTTCAATTATAACTTGCTAATTCATCTGGGAATATATTAAGTTTTCTTTCAGAATATTTTTTTATATAGAGTTAATGAATTCAAATGAATTACGCAAGTGAATATGCATTTTTGTTTGTAAGGGAATCTTTATTCAAAATTCTTTATACATAAATTGCTTTTTTAAAACAATTTTTTTTCGTAAATATGTAATGTTGAGTTTCCAAGTTGTTGAAAACTCAAAAATCAAAATGGAATGAAAATTGTCTCGCCCTATTTGTATTATTAATATTTATTGAGTGATTCTAGTTTAAAATACAGTAGAAAAAGTTATTAAAATTAAGTAATCGGTTTGTTATTTCAGAACAAAGGAAATTTAATTATTTTCATTGTAGATTTAAATATAGTGTACCGAGCTTCGGGGTTCGTGTGGATTGAGAGTTGAAGAAAGCAACCACTCGATGAACACAAGACTTTTATTCGTAAAAAAATTCCACTAGAAATACCAGCTGTAATAATCACAATTATACAGCTCCAATTCGTCAGATACGATTAGTAACAGCTTCTAATCACAGGTCTCAAATACCTCAGGCAGAGAAAAGCTTCTCTAGACTAGCAGTCACGACTAATCGTCTTCACTCACTGACCGTCTTCACAAAAACTCACTAACTATATCGGACTGCGGTATTTATACCTGACTTGGCAGGGAAATCTACTAATTTCGCCAAGGTTCTGAAAGCTTCTAGGCTACCTCGCTAAATATTGGTCCTAGAGTTTAGGTGATGGATGTTTCCAGAAGTATCTATTTCTCGCCAAGTCGGCAAGTTTTCTCGCCAAAATATCGCCAAATCACCAAATTATTAGAAAACCCGCTTTTAACGTATAACACGTCTAAATACCGCAATTTTTGCCAAAAATGTGAGTATTTCCGATCTGTCTGAGATATTTTAAGACATATACAATAATTATTTATAAATTTCTAACAAAAGCGACATACACACACATACATAAAAACTATAATTCTGAAAATTCTGAATGTTATAAAATTCGAATGCCTTGCTACACCTGTCTTTAATTGCCTCACATTAAAGTGTTATTCGACGAACTATTTATAATTATTTATTATCATCTTGTAATAATTCCTTTTCTAACGGCGGGCACAGGGGGACTAACTTTTCTTTATAAGTAGACGGGAATTTGTTATTCAGTTATCGTTACCTTGTAGGCACCAATGAGCCAAGTCACAGATTCAAGTATCATTACTCATGTCACTCCATCACAAAACGCCGAGCTGGCAGCCGAATGGTTAGCGCTCCTCCCTTCGCTTCAACAGTTCGTGGGTTCGAATCCCACCTTGGGCATGGATGTTTGTAGTGGTTTGGAATCCACTTTACGTCGTACGTCCCAGTCTAATTAGCCCTTGTGTGCAAAAAATGACCGTTGAGCGACAAAAAAACCAAACCATCACAAAACCATTAATAGGTTTGGCTGCACATTCATTTATCGCATAAGAAAGGACTAGCAACTCAGAGAGAGAAAGGAACATACATGCCCGAACCGGGATTCGAACCCGGGTCCAAAAGCCTAGGTGTTATACTAGAAGGTTTCCCTGTTCCTAGTACTGAGTTGGGCTCTTCTGTTAGTTAAAAACATCTTGGTGGTGTCTTCGTGAGTTTGAAGCAGGACCAACCAGAAGACCCCTAATATTTAATCTGCCACTCACAGAGATATGATTTCACTTGGAGGACAATGCGACCATTCCCAGTTTTAACATGTCCCAGCCACCTTTAGCGAACACGATGCGTCTGCGGTCGGCTGGGCCGAGCTGGCAGCTGAATGGTTAGCGCTCTTGCATTCGGTTCAACAGTTCGTGGGTTCGAATCCCACCTTGGGCATGAATTTTTGTAGTAGTTCGCAATCCATTTTAAACCGTAGGTCCCGGTCTAATTAGCCCTTGCGTGCAAAAATGACCGTTGAGCGACAAACAAAACAACCTTCGGTTTGCTGGGATTCGAATTCACTACCTTCTAATACGACGCCTTAACCTAGCATACAACATAGGTATCAGAAACGCTATCCACATATCGGCGGGCAAATATAATCAGATTGAACGTGCAAGAGATAAATGTTACTATTATTCATCTTTATTGAAAATAAAATATCTAATGTTGATTATGTTAGATTCATACTTAAAGTGTTCTTGGACCCAATCTTCAAATGTTCAAGCTAATGTGAGAGATCATTTTTTTGGATTATATTTAAACAGTTAGTCGGTTGACTTAGAATTTCATTCCTGTGGACATATGTAGTAATTCGGAATTCAGTCTAAACCATAAGACCTCATAGGTAAAAAATGTTACCTGGAATGGTGGCAGTCTAATCTGAATAAAATATGAAAGTCTATGAATTCGTTATATTTAATCACTCAAAACAATGTAGGGAATTAAAGATTTCATTTACTATAGAAACAATTGTTTTAAAAACAGATTCTTTTTCCCTAATCATAAATTTCTTAATATTATCTATAATTTTTCCATTACAACTTATAAAGGAACTATCATACAATTGGTGTTAACTAAAGAAATAAAGTTTAATAATAGTTATGATACTTAGCGATTTATGATCCAAAAACTCCTATTCTTTAAAAATTTATTGCCATGTCGGAAAGTTAAACTTTCGTTTTGACATTAGAAATATGGTAGACATAAAATAAACTTTTACACTTCAATTTTCGTTATATAATTAAATTTTTCAACATCGTTCAAAGCTTTCTGAATATAAATCTTGTGATCCATTTCGATGGAAAACTTCCAAGGAGAATCTATTGGTAATAAAAATTAAATTTTTCTTTTTGCTCCATTTTAAAGAATTTATTAAACAATAAATGACATATTTTAATAAAGAATGACATAAAATTTTATTTTATGAACTAAACAGTTGATTTTAATGTTACTTTTCTTCCTGGGCTTTTTTAATAGAAACTAAATTATTCTGGGATATTTTAAAAAAAAGTAAATGCCTTTTCCCATATAGATGCATCTGATCTGTACCTTCTTAAAGATACTTATCCTTGTCAGTAAATATTTTTGCGAAAATTAATTCAAAAAAGAACATAAAAAGCATATATATATATCTTTTGTATGGCCATAACATTTTATGAACAAAATATTTTTATTCATTTTTTTATTTAAATTTTTTCATTTTCTCTTATTCTACATATATTTTTAGCTTTTCTGCGCACTAATGAGATCGTAAAAAACAGGAAATTTCGGAAACTTCAACAAACTATATCGTTGCCAAACTCATTCTTTGCGTTATTATTCTGAAAAGTCAACAAATTGAATTATGGGAGTATTTTCTCCGTGGATATCTTCTCTTAAAATAAGTAATTTGATTTCCATTTTCAAATTGATTTTATCTTAAGTTACTGAAATTTAATGTACAAGACATAGTATAAACTTTGAATTAATTTTTCAGGTAGCTAATTCTTACCTTTTTGATGACGTATATTGTAAAGGGAATAAACCAAAACTGTGCTGGATGGAAAAATGTCTTGAAAAAAATTGTTAGATTAAAAGTAGTTAAAATGCTTGCATTCACACTGATAGTGTTTCATTTTTTTTTCTACTCGTGGAAATGAAAATTGAGGATTCGCCACAATACTTATGTATTTCAGATTTGAAATTTAGGTCAAAACATATCCCTAATGGGTAAAAGTATACATTCGTATCCCTTGATTCTTTGGCGAGTTTTTTTGACGCCAAGATGTGACTAACAAGATGGTTATGCAAAGATAGGGTAACCAGAAATTAAATTTTATTGCCAAGATGTGTTGGCAAATTTTTCGCTAAACTAAGAGGTACACGATACCACACCGAACCCTTTTAATGTTTGTTTCATAATTTAAGTTTGATTTTTGATTTGATTTATCTTTCTATGATCACTTTTTGCAAGTGAAGGCTTCTTGAAACGAATTTGATTTAGTTTATTCCAAACTTATTCCAAATCACTACCAGCTGAATTGGTAGCCGAATAGTTAGCGCTTTTGCCTTCCTTTCAACGTTGATGTTGTTGAATCTCACCTTAAGTATAGATGTGGGTAGTTCTGTATTATCCACTATAAGCTGTAGTTTCCGGTTTAATAGCTGTTCTGTACAAAAAAAAAAAAAAAAAGAAAAAAAATGACCATTGAGCGTCAAACAAACTCAACCATTACAATCACCCATAGGATGGTTTGTTATGAGATTTGTAAAGTTTCGGATTATGGCTTATTTCAAGCTACTGTATTTATTCATTCCCAAAATGGGAGTTGAATCCAGCTTTAAAAATCAAAACGAACACCATTCAGTTGCCTCTAAGCTTTAAATTAATGGAAAATAACTTTAGCAATTCTCATTTCATTTTCTTCTGTGTTCACAAGTAACCTAATGAATTGAGTAAATAGTAAAGAAGTAGTTTTTTTTTCATTTTATGCGAATTTTCCTCAGTAATTTTTTACAAGAAACAAAAGAAGCACAAAATATGAATTTAAGTAAAAATCTTTTAACAAAATCATCTAGTAAAAATATAAGTCTTATTGATGCAGTATCAGGAAGACATTAATTTAAAAATGACCCTTGTTTTAAATAAAATTTATTTAAATTAAATATTTTCAATAAAAAAATGTACTATAATTTTTTTTATCCAATTTTAACCATTATTTTCTCAAAAATCAGAAGTTCTATTCACATCGCGTGCTTCACTTTTAGCTGTCAAGTGTTATTTGGGTTTGAGGATATAACTTAATCCAATCAATAATAATCTCGTTTAACTGGGAAATATTCTTAACTACTGAAGCATAGTTCATTAACTACTTTATGTTCATAGCTGCATTTCCCAAGCAGCTGTACTCATAAAAGGAAATTATTTAATTTACTTTCATTTTTTCGTAAGAAGAGGAAATATTGTGAGTTCCCATTGTGTAAGAAACGAAAGGTTTTCCTGGTCTTTGCGTGCAAGCAAACAATGGCTTTCTAAACTTTACTCCATTTTTAGACCAGAGAGACCTTTCGAGAAAAATATTTTTTGTGAGCAGATGTCTGTATTTTCTTAGACTTTCGTAACAAAAACCAAAAGCAGTTTTATTCCCCGAACTCAAGAAGTTTTTATGAATACCTTTTATATTTAACATATGCTTTGTCTTTAAGATGTTCGATTTATGGCATGTAATTTTAATCTTTTATTATAAAGCTAAAAATAATAATAATTGGAAGCTGAATTAAATATACGAATTACAAACTGATATATAATCTTACTTATCATACTTATCATTAATTTTGAATGTCAATCTCGTAAAGGAAATAATTTTAATATCTTTACAAAAAGTTAGTCTTTAAAATTTAAATGCACAGTTTGGCGACAATTTTTTGCTTTAAATTATATAGTTCTTTTACTCTGCATTTGTTAAAAAGTTAACCATTTTAGCTTGCAAGCGTTATAGAATACATTCTAAAATTGGAATTTGCTTTTATTTTAGTTCTTTATCATTTGTTTTAATTACAATGAATTGTAAAAATATTAAAATTTTGATAGCTATAGACAAAGTTATAAAATAGTACGTTCATTATGTACATGCATAATTTTGTAAAATTATTTAAATGATCAAAATTTGAATAAAGCAATTTAAAAAAGATTTCCTTCGTAAAAAGCAGTTCTCCTTCTATTCTTTTAAGAAATTTTTCTAAAACTGAAAATAACTTAAAAAAACTTTAGCAAAGTGCATAAGTTACTACGAAAATTAAAAATCAATTCAATTGAGAAATTAAAAAATAATATAAGTTCACACAAATTCCAAATATGGTATAATGCAGTGCCAATTAATGCAGAATAGATTTTGCATGTATAATATCACATGGTAAACTATATGTATATTATTTCTTACGATAAATTTGATTTTCCTTTAATGACTAATATATTCAAATTGAATTTTTGTCGAAGAAAAATATATAAGTCATTCCATTTCCTGCACAAAAAATGTGCTAAAAACTTGTAAGCGATTAAATTCAGTTCAAGATTCTGTATGATCAAATCAGTCATCTAGAATTTTTATAAATAGCATATAAATCCATAAATAGTGGGCCTGCTAATATTGCACTTACTATCCAGAAACAGAATTTTGGTAATAGAACCATCTTTAAATGGTACGTTTATTAACTCTTTTAATCTCTTTTAAAGTTTATAGAATTTACGAGTATAATTTAAGCTATATTATTAAAAAATTCAATTAATTTTGAAAGATTTGTTATAATTTATGTGTGCGTACTGACGAAGTTAGCTCACAACCAATTTTTAAATTATCTTAACTGATTTCAATAAACAAGTGTTAATGCTATACGATTATTTTAAATGTCCATTAAACGCTTTTATAAATTTTAAATAGCATTGTCTGTTTCAACATACAAGGAATGGAAGGTATATTTTAAGGTATAAATAAATTATTATTGCTAGTATAAATCATTTTAAGTTGCCTCATTTTTTTAAACACACTTCCGGTTAGCTGCGGTTTTTGGTCATTTCTTTTGGTATAGAATGAAATGTATAAACTGAACTCTTGAATGGGATAGCGCACATTATGGAACATAACACATGTATTACTGTGCTATCGAAAATCTTAATAGTCATTTAAAGTTGCAGTGAAAAGAGTGCAGTAGTTTGTTTGCCCCAAAAAATATGCTTCAAATAGCGTCTAAATTTATAGACATCATTTACTTTTGGTTTTCTGTTCTCCTATAGCAGTGTTTATGCGCTAAAACTTTTCTTTAATGCTTGGGAAATGTTACTTCTATAATGTTTTATTCAATATTTTATGTAGGTTTATGATGTGGGCTGAACTCAGTAATGACCATCTTTAACCTTTATTGAATCCCACAACTCCAACGGAAATCTAATTTATAGATATATCTTATGTTTTTCAGACCATTTTTCAATGGAAACTTGTGTTTGAATGTGGAATATGTGTTTTTTTGTTTTGGTTTTAGCAAATTGTACAATTAATTTTAACAGAATTACCTTTTTCATGGTAAATGATTTTATAGAAAGTGTATAAGAACTGTGTGAAAAGAATAGCATTTTTCAAAATATAAAAATTTTAATTGCATATCTAAGTTAGAAAAAAAACCCTAAAATGTGCTATAAATTTCAAATAACTGCATTTGAATAATGCTTTTAATGTGTGTATTTTCAAGCTATTACTAAGCTCTTTTCTGAAATATTTTGGAAATTTTAAATCTAATTTTTTAAATTAGTTTTTGAAAATTGTATAAACTTCATAAGAAAATTATTACGCTGCAGTAAAAAATATATTTTAACTAACATTTTTCATTTTTTTTTTCTCTTTCCAGATTGAAGGCTTAATGTTTTCATTTATTTAAATGTATATTTGTAAAGTCTGTAAGAAAATAATCAACTTAAATTGTTATGAAGTAGTTTTAGATGCAATTTTCTTGGTATTTGTAAAAATTTTAATTCGCAAACAGATGAAAGGACTAGTTAATTATTTTACTACACTTTTTGTTCTAATAAACATTGCTAATGTTTGTATGTATTCTTTGTTTTCAGCGTTTATAAAAGTATTTTATTATTGTTAGATTATTTCAGATTAATTTTAAGGCCTTTCTGCACGAACAAGATTTTTCACCTATATCTTCCGGCGTTATTTTGATTAATATAATACATTTAAAACTTTCTGAAATTCATTTTATGATAAGGAAAACATGTAATGCGCGAAAGCAAATTCAAAACTGGTTTACATCTCCATGTATTAATAAATAATCCTTAAAATTTTATCATTTAATTGTTTAGTTAATGAATCAAGGTTATTAATGTAGATTTCAGAAGTTTCCAAATTGTGCGCAAAAAAAATCTTTTTTATAACTATTTTTTGGGAAAATTGAATCATAAACTCATTTTCTGTTTCTTAAAACATATTTAAAATTTTCTTATTGAAACGCATAACTAAAAAGATGGACATAATACATTTTAGGGATAAAGTTTTTTGTGATTAATATTACATTAAAGTGAGATATTTTTAATTAACAACGATTAACTTTGATAGATATTAATGCATATTTTAATTTTATGTGATGTATTTTTGCTAAAATTTTCAGTGACTTATTGATAAAATTCTTTGTAATTAGCACAAATATATATATATATTACTGTACAATTGATATATATATATATATATATATATATATATATATATATATATATAATATTAATGTACAATTGATTCTGTTTACGAATATACTTCTCATAATCTTAATTATTGTTTCATCATTAAATTTCTATTTCATCAGAAACACTTAGGTTTCAAAAATCGGAAGTTTCTCGAATAATTATATCATTGTCGAAACTACAGTATTGGTCTAACTTCTGTTATATTTTACCAACCTAAAATTATTGCTCTAACCAATTTGCATAATTATTCTTAATTTTATTTTTTTTTTGCATACTTAACTTTGAATGATACAAAATTGTTTAAACTTTTAAAATTGCTATAACCTCAGATTTTTTGAGTAAATCTTGAAAGATCAAATCTTGTTTTCAAATTAGAAATCTTTTGAACACACAGAAAAAAATATTTTTCTACTTCTCTCTGGACATACATACACAAAAGTGTTCGCCATTAGTAACACATTATTTTAATAAACATGCAGAAAAGTAGCTTAATATATTTTTTTAATTTTCAAGATTTTCAAAGTTTTTATCTGTTTTGAATAATACATTTCTTTTTTTAATAATACTTCTTTTATATAGACTTTTGTGCTTTTATAAGCATTTTTAAGAGAACATTTCTATTCTGATAAGTTAAAAAAATTTTTCTATTTCATAAATTGGCATTCCTTTGACCTGTTAGAAGTATCATTATTTCACTTTAAACCAAGTAAGAAAGTTGTATGTATTGCGATGCCATTACTTTGGTCACAAACTTCAGGAATGCCCGAAACAACGCCTCCAAGTATTACTTCCTCATTACTGAGAGAATTGTTCGAAAATAAATATAAACAGGACCAGATAATCCATTCTCCATTATTGCTTCCCTCTATTTCTTACTTCAGCTCTCAAAAATTACTGTTACGGTACGCCTTTGACTTACAGCGTGGAAAATTGCATGCGCCCGGTTTGCTTGAAAATCAATACTTATCGGAAAATCTATAAAGTCTTCGCTCCACCAGCCTTCCCGCTTGTGTATCTCGTGTGTCACTTAAAATTGAAGTTAAAAATGACTAAACACAAAAACCCCCTTCTTCGAGTTTATTAAAAATCAATCTCCCGCATGAAGGGGCTTCTTTAAGATTATTCAAAATTATTCAATATAATGTAGCTTTTTTATTACTTTGTGCGTTGAAATCTGCATGCGTGTTGTACAATACTAATTCAGACTTAGTTCCGTCCGTGCGTGAGGGGGACTAATTAGACGACTTGATTTATTTGGGTTTGGGTTCGATGTCGATATTTTTCGCTTCTTGGATCTTTTTGTATCTTGTTAGTTTTTGTTTAAATTCGTGCTTTTTTCATTTTCTTTTTAACTGCGTTTTTTTTTCCATCTGTTCTTGTAAATAACGATATCATTTTATTTAATTTTTGTTTGTTCTGAATTATATTTTTAAGTATATGACAAGTAATTACATACAAATTAATGACAAAGGATATCTTTAATATAGCTGAGCGAGCGTTTTTTTTAATGGGTTGTGTAAGAAAATTCGAAATTTAATTATATACTAATGACAGCTCTTAGGAGGGATATCCATCAGAATATATACATTTTAACTATCCTAAATATTTTAAGGAATTTCTTCATTTAAAAATAATTTAGTGGAAAAATGCTTTTATAATCATTTTTTTACATAAATATTGGATATTTTTCATTGGAAATTTTCAGATCAATAATACTGTTCACTAAATAATTTACAACTATTTAAGCGAATATAAAATTGTTTTTCGTTATATTTATTTAATTCTATTTAATTTGAAATAAATAAGATACAATTTATGCATTGGATCAAGAAAAGTTTCGTTCTTTTTAATATCTGATGTATATATATTATCTTTCTAAGGTTTTTTCTCCTTCTTGTTGTGCATGATATAATATGCTTAATATATTTCTGCTAATTCTTTTTATAAATAATTTTTATTTTAGAATAGAACCTTTAACTAATATATATATAATTTACGGTAGATTACTTTTACGAAATTTAAAAAAAATATATCAATGCAATTTTAATTTCATTTACTCTTAGAATTATGGTTATATTTTAGAATGATCAATAAGGCTTAATTTTGTGAATTTTAATCAAAATGTTTTATTCTTTAGCTGTAAAAATTATATTACTTTTCTCGGTAACTAACTTGTTGGTTAGTAATGATAATTACCTCTATCTAATTTGTAAAATGTCTAACATCTTCACAAATGTATCGAATTCAGTGCTTTCCAAGTCGATTTTCTAAGCCACTCTACGCACTTGTATTGTTATGTTCTTACATTAACTACACAGACCAAGGCTTTTTTTGTTCGTGATCCGATGTTTGTAATGGTACGGATTCCATTTTCAGCTGATTAAATAGATCTCTGTTAAATGGGCCTTCACTTGTAATAGGTGATCGTTAATCGATAAGCAAACCAGACTTTGGTCTAATATATTTCTGTTGACAGAAAAGCCAGCTATGAAGTTGACATTGTCTTATAGTTCAAACAAAGAGCTATCCTCTCTGAGTATCATACTAAATTGGATATCGGTTCTTATTACTTGTGCATGTATTTATTATTTGCACAGAATTGCTTTCAAGTATGTTTTATTTTTAATTAATGTGTATGATTTTGTTTGTACGTAATATTTTCTTAAAATTTATAATATTGAAATTATTTTTAATACCATTCACATCTTTTATCGCATAGTTATATCACGTGTCTTAATTTCTTACGTATTAACTTTAACCATATAAAAGTTTATTCGTTGTATTGCATATACTGCTTTTGTATGTTTTCGAAATTTGTTTTTTGTGTATTTTAACGTCGTTTGAATAAAATTCTGTTATTATTTAAATGATTAAGTAAATATATTTCGCCAAGCTTGAAAAATTTCTTATTGATATATTCTATTGCTGACTTTATTCTCTTCGGTATGTTTCGCATGAATATCTTAAAAAAAGTTATCCTTTAATTTGAATAAAGCCGAAATTAATTTTCTTTTTAATGAGTAAATATATAATTTAAGTTTGCTGCTAATAAAATCGTGTATAATAAATGAACTTCCAAACTAAATTTTGGCAACATCCCTGCTGAATATGTGGTACGTTCCACATTCTTGCTTAAAAATGAAATGGATAATAAGGCAATTATTAAAGTAGAGATGATGATCCACGTCTTTAATTTAAATCTTCCACGAAATCAAATTAGACTGCAATCTAATTAAAAGTCATAGTCTCTGGAGGGAAGACATCAAGATGCGCGAAAACCTTAAGAGATTATATGCAATTGGCAAAAAAATTTAATTATATATGCGTCCTTTCGTTTTGAATTCAAACATTCCGTTATCTAACGGTTGGCAGCTTCATCCTGGGACCAAGCAGTGCAAAGACACGCGTGTCTGCTCGAATATGACTCGCCTGAAAGCTTGGTATTACCAGGAGCGACAACTGGAATTGATCCATCAATAGGTGTGTGTGGCAAGGCAGCTTCATTAGATAACGGATCGGGAATAGACGGATTAGAGGCACGATGCGAAAGGAATTCGATTAAAATCTGATCAGAATTGGCAAGATAGCACTTCTCTGGATATGACGAGTCGGTGGAGATAAGTCCATTGTAATATTAATTCGAGACGCATATTATATGCACTTAAGGTATTCTAGCGTGAGGTTAAAGCCATTTTGTCGGAACATAAATGCGGCTGTGGTCATTTTCGTGGCTGAAAGCATGTCTAGACGTCCATTGAAGGACATGGGGCTTTGTCTTCTGTGATTCTGGTAGGATAATATAAAATTACTTCCTTGCAGTTTAATACCCTATCCACATGAAATTGCCTTTCAAACTGGGTTAAAATTAATTTAAAGTGATATGCCATTATAGGTTGTAAAGTTATTGTGAGAAAACGCTGCCATATAAATCCGTACTATGTGCTAAAATACATAATTTTGCGTGTAATATATGGATATAAGCAATCATTTATATTGCTGGAATTTTAATTATAATAAGAAAGCGTAAATATTTAAAATTAGAGGCAATACGTGAGAAAAAAGTTATTTTGTGCTAGATGAGATTAATATTTTAGACACTAACTCTTTATTCAAGATAGAATATATTGACCATTTACTCACCAGTGATAATCTTGACCATTTACTCACCAGTGATAATCTTGACCATTTACTCACCAGTGATAATCTTGACCATTTACTCACCAGTGATAAATAATCTGATTTATCTGGCTTTTATCTCAACTGTTCGTGGTTCGATTCCCTATGATTTCTGATGTGGGTTGAGCTCATGTCTGAATTATTCATGCTCCTTTTCAATTTAATGGATAGTGTATTCGATTCCTTACAGTACTCGATATTTTAACGATTCTCAATTCGCCTTAATCTGTAAACCTCAATCAATTTTTTTGTGTGGAAAAAATGGCCATAAGTCAATAAGCATATCAAAACAATTTTAAATAATTTCTTCATTTTAATACAGCATAAAAATATGATTTAAAACTTGAAAATGTTATGTGTTTACAATTTGTGTATATAGTTTCTTATTTGTAAATATGCTTAAGAGTGCGATTGATTCTTCTTTTACCATAACTTACATAATTAACTGAGTGGATTTATGATTTAATGCCTTATAACCTATAGTTCAAGATGCTGAGTGTTGAGGAATTCTGTCTTGATTTATTTTACCCGATATTTTGCAAAGTTTCAGTATTTTATTGAATGAATATTAGAAGGAAAGATGACACTTCAAAGATGAGAACACGCTTCGAATCAAAGATTTCACAATTAGGAAACCTAAAATGAAATCTACATGAAGTAATACAGCATACGAAAATGAGTATTGAAACAATGAAAGAGATTCAAATTTTTCTTAAAATGTTAATTGAATATAATAAATAAAAAGTTATACATTTGAGATAAACATATGAACATAATTTATTTGTTAAAATTTAAAATAATTTGAAATTTAAGTCTCAATACTTATGTATACACATAAAAAATATGGAATAAAAATCCTAGATCTGATATTTCAAATGTAGAAAAGATTTCTGAGCTAATTGAATTACTAAAATCACATTTTTATTAACTTTAAATTGTGGTATCTAAACTAAAGTATTTTAAAATCTGCTGTTTTCTTTTGTGCAAAATTGATAAATTTTGGAAAAATTTGTATTGGTATTAAAAATGAAATAAGCAAATTTCTGATTTAAAAATAATAAAGAATATGGATATATGAGTAGCGCAGAATGTTTGGGTTGTGAAAATTCATACGTACATTTAAATTATTTGTTACATTTTAAAAATGGAGTGCATCTTTTGATTTTAATCGACGCATTTACAAGTTAAAAATTTAAATATAGTTCCATTCTGAGAATAAATGCAAAATATTATTATAGCTATTTGTACCGATTAAAATTCTAAACGGTTTCAAATCAATTTGTATTTAAATAATTTCTTTAATAGCAATCATTTTAATATAACTAGTTTCTGATTCAGATACTTTACTGTCTCAAGTGTTTCAGTAATTGCATATTTGAACTGTTAAATTTTTAACACATTTATGCTATAAGAAATAGTATTTATTTTTTTCTATTTACTAATTTGTTTTCTTCTTTATAGGTAAGAAACATTTTTATAGTTTGTAAAGAGTGCCGAGAGGTAATTAATTTTATATTGCTCACAATATTTAAACAATTTAATTTTCCTTTGAATTTAGATTTATTTTGTACCAAGATCTGTATATATATATATATATATATATATATATATATATATATATATATATATATATATATATATATATATATATAAATGCCAGAGGTTGAATTATGTAATTATACAAGTTTGATTTTAACATTTTTATGAAAAGAAAAGCTATTTTCCCGCATGTAAATGTGTTTAAAGATTTAAATTGACGCTAGAGATATATTTTTTATAGGTCATGCAAATTAATTTTAAAATATTAAAAAATTAAAAACTGCATTTAACGTTATTAGCATTTTCATTTAAGATATTAAAATTAAAAAAATAAGTTATCTGATACTCTTTTATAAGAATAATTTTTTGTTTTATAATTATGGTTATTATTTGGAAATGTATTATTCGTATGTAGTAGTCAGTTCTCCTTACTATCTATAAATAAAGTTAGTATTCTGTAAAAAAATATTTTTAAAGTATTAATGACATCGAATTTCATTGTAATTTTAGTAATATGATAATTGCACTGTTGAAGTTCAGTATTTACTTTTTCTTTTTTCTGCAAATGAAGGCCGATCTTTCAGCCAAATGGTTAGCGCTCTTGCCTTCGGTTCAACAGTTCGTGGGTTTGAATCCCACCTTGGGCATGGATGTTTGGAGTGGTTCGGAATCCACTTTGAACCGTAGGTCCCGGTGTAATTAGCCCTCGTGTGCAAAAAATGACCGTTGAGCGACAAACCAAACCAATCTGCAAATGAAGAATAATTCAGAAATGCACTTTACTTTTAGAATATAACTTCTAGTATTTTCTTTGCTTGAATGGGTACAATACTTTGATGATGATAAGTTGAATTTACTTTGAAGTTTTATATTTAATCGCACTTTGCGATATTAATTTTGAACAGCTATAAAGCACATTGAATATGGCATTGAAGATAGAAATCCTATTATTTCAAAAGAAATTTCCATGATTTTTTATTACTAAGTTTTTTTTATAAATAATATTTAAACATTTTTTAAGTTTGAAGTTAATCATATTTAAAATTGGCTTTCTGATCATTGTGTTCGGACTTGGTAATTGAACAGTTAACTCTTAGTTTTCAATTTTATATTCACACTGCAGATATTAATTTTTGTATTGCTAGAATTCATATTATACTATAGTATTGAGCAGAATTAATAAAGAATAGCAACCAAAAATATCCTTGACTAATGATATTTCTTTGATTACGTTATTCACACAGCTACAGTAGAATACATTATTGATGTGTTTCACAGTTATATAGAAACCATATACATTATAAGAAATTAATGGTCTCTCAATAAAATGTATTATAAATAATTTGTTATGGAATTTTTTTACGTAGTTAAATAATCTAACTCTCTAAAATAGTTAGGCATATCCCTAATGCATTTACTTAATAAAGTATCATAGTTGTGGCAAATAATATTATACATACTTAATAAGCCTAATATTTTATGCGTAAGAAGAGCTGTTGACAGCTGAATCTTTGCGCTTTAACCTTCAATACGTGTAGTTCATAAGCTAAAGTACCATTTTATGCGAGTATGTAATGTTTCGGATTTCCTTTTACAAATTAAAAGTTTTGGATAATTAACTTTCTTATGTTCAAATGAGCAACTAATAAACTCCATCAGTTTCACAAGTTAATTTCAGATGTCGTTGTAGGCTCAAACATCTTTTCATGTAACAACTAAAATAATGAAAAAGACATGACTATATCTTTGAAATTAAATTTTTAATATCGTTTATAGATGGCTTAAGAGGGAAGCTTTTATTAACCTCTTCTAATTGGCTATTATGCGGTATTACTCAAACACATGACAAATTAAACTCATTACCATTATAATATTGACATAGCATGTTTATGGTAATATAATGATTATTTATCAGCAGCGTATGAGTTCCAGTGGAGCAATATTCAATACTGGAATAGATCCTAATCCTAATTAGGGAATGACAGGTTTTGTGATTGGCTCATTTATCATAAGGTGGATTAAGGAGATTTGCATCAACATTTCACCGTAACTCTTAGAGAACAGCAGTTTGGCTTAAATGTTGTGAACTTAATAGTATTTGAGCAGTTATAGGTATATTTGTTGAAATCGAATATTTTTATCTTATATAAATATAATTATCACACACTCTTAAAAAAATCGAGTTGTTTTTCACCACTCGATGAGCGATTGATATTTTGTACCCCATAAAGATACAAAATGAATCCTTTTCTACTTAAATGGGTAGAGAAGTTCTCTTACAAACACTCCATCCCCGATTCAAAGCAATTTTCACTCTATATAATTGGACAAATAGGAGTGCAGAAACATTACGGTAAGTCTTTATTTCTTATAATTAATTGAATGACTAAATGAAATCTTCATATTTGTGATTTTTCACTACTATATAAACTTTGGTATTCGGAAAATGTTAATGGATGAATTCTATTGAATTCATGTAATATTTATAATATTTGAAATTTCTGATTAATTGATAATGTTTAATACTAATAACAGTGTGTTTGGAAATTTTATTTTTTATTTCAAATTTTATTTTTAGACAAATTTTAATTCATTACAGTAAACTATATTCAATGCATTTTTAAATTCTTTTATTTTCTAAACAGTGTGAATAGGACTATTAATTTTCTCGTTGATTTAAATATCCACAATGTAAGAAATATTATAATTAATATAATGTATTGTCCTAAATTGAAAGTGCGATTAATATCAAATACAACATTTTACCAATGAATAATAAGAATAAATTTTTTCATAAATAAAATTAAAAGCTTTTTAATTTAAATGTTAATACAATATAAAGCAAATATTAACCAGTAGAATATTTCTTGACAGTATGTATTTTATTTATTAAAATTTTACTGGCAATATGTCTTCTATTTATTAAAATTTCACTGACAATTTTTGATGTGATTGTTACTAAGTAAAAGCATTCGTAGATGAAACGAAAAGGAATTGTATGTATCAAAAATCTATTAATTTGTATATTTTAGAATTTACGGCTAAACATTTTGTCGATGGAAATATAATTTCTATTCGTATTTTATGGTTACCATTGAAAAAAAAAAGTAAACAAAATTAGCAAAATCAAATTTTAAACACGTAGTTATTTTGAAGATGATGAAATGCAATATAAGGAAGAAATGACTGATCATGTATATTCTGTATAATATGTAACCAAAATGAGTTTTATGAAGACTGAGAAAATGTTAACTATTGTTATTACAAAAACTATTAATTTCATTGTTCCTGTAAAGCTTATCTAAAAGTTTGAAGAAATACTCTATGTTTATGTAAGAACGCGGTAACTTAAAAATGTTTTTAAATCTATTCTGAAGTTAAATTTTCCAAATTTTTAATTTAATAGTTTAAAAAATAAATATCCAGTATTTATAATTCACTTGACTATAGTTTTTACATGTATGATGCTATTGAGTAAATGGCATGAAAATTCCAATCAATAATTTCAGTTAAAATCTCTTATTAAAGTTATTTGGTTTTAAAGTTGATTTTATAATAAAGAAAGGTAATTATTCATTAAATTATGCATTAAATTAATATTACTTAGTGATAAGCATAAGAAATTTTAATAATGTTCTTATATCAATTTTGAAGTAAATTATTTTTACTGCTAAAACTAAATCCTTATTAACTTTATACTAAATTTATGATTCATTTAAAATTTTCTAAATTTTTAATTTGAATTTAATAGTTTAAAAAATAAATTTATTCACTTGAACAAAAATATTTATTCACTTGAACAAAAATAGCTTTTACATGTATGAAATTATTGATAAACACATATGTTTATATGTATGTATTTTTCCTTTCAGATAAAATGATTACAATTTAAAATGCCTAGTAAAATTCATTGAGAAAAAATATTTGAACTTATGGAGAAAATGTCTAAAATTAAATAACATTTTGTGTTGAAAAATCGACCATCTATTGTTCTATTCTATTACAGAATTTATTTCTCTAAGTATCCAAAATTGGCTGCTTTCAAAGATGCATTGGTAATATAAAATCTGTATTTTTTGCATATTTGAGGATGGATTTTAAAATATTCATGAAAGTTCTAAACTATTATATCGACATTATTTTCTAAAAGTGCCACAATGACACTTAAGCGCACCAAAATTTACATTTCCTTACATATTTTGTATATCTGGATTTTTAATGGTAGAATATGAAAAATGCTGTGCATGCATTTCCAAGTTTTTTGATTGCATGTGAATATGTTTTAAATTATTTTAATGCCAAAATATTTAGTTGAAATTTTATAGAGAAAGGTTTTTTTTTTTTAAAGAATAAAAATGGAAGAAAGATCTTATTTTGATATTTGCTTTATGATTCCATGATCAAAAAGAAAGTAATTAAAATCTATATTTTGCAAAGTATGCAGTATTACTTATGTCTTTTATTATATTGTAGTTTTTAATTATGCATTTTAAAAAATCATTTTATTTGTAATGTATTTGATGATTAGTGTATGTGATACAAAATCATATAGTTTAAATTTTTTTGTTGTAATTTCTAAAAAAAAAAAAAAAATTGTTTTTTATTAAAAGTTGATTGATTCAAAAATGCTTTAACTTTAGTAATAAATTTATGTATGCATGTATACATTTTTATTTAATGGTTAATAATCCATTTTGTAAATTACGATATGGGCTCTATCTATTTCATAACAAAGAAAAAATCCAAAATTATTTTGCATTTGTTTCATTGTATATCAATAATGTATCATTTTTGCCGCATTCTTATAAAAAATTTCAGAAACTGCTAGATAATTATTAACTTACTAACTTCAGTTACTAAGTTTTAATTAATTAATTAATGAGTGCCATTTTTTAAAAAATTACTCTTGCTTTAAATTGCAATAAAAAGCTCTATTAATTTAATATAAATAATTATTCTCTTTATTACAGATAGATTTGGACTTTGATATTTAATATCCAGAAGCTGACTGTTTTCTTAGTAAATGTCCTGTATAATATGCTCCTAGAATATTATAGGTTCAAAAACCTGACCTGTAACATGGAATAAATATGTAAGAATTGAGGATGATATATTTTTTATTCTGAATATATAATTTTAATACAGAATATGACTACATAGATATCAGATTTCTTGCAGAAAAATAAGGTTTTATTTTTTTGAAGTATCACTCTTATATAATTTCAGTTTTAAAGTTTATTTAGATACTAAAGAGATTGCAAATGCTATAGAAATTTTAGTTATTATGTTTTTTTATCGTATTATAGGTGAAGAGATCTTTAGAAGAACAGCGATCAAAAGTAGTCTCCTAACTGTGGTCAAAATCAAGAGCTGAATATGAAATATTTGTACCTGAGAATAGTAATTTATTGATATCGAATATGCAATATTGAAAAGCATTCAATACTTTATATTAATGTAATCATGTGTTTAAAGTTAAGAACGATGATAAACTTATATTTATAAATTAAAAAATGGTCCAGTTGTGACTTTAATTGAATTAATATATTTTTACTATATTCGATCAAGACCTAAATTTTGCAAAATACATATCATTTTATTCTTATTTTAATAGAATTCTTATTTTGTGTTATTAAACTGTCAATTCAAAAAATTAAGCTTCAATATATTAATTTGACATCATAAACATAAGAATTTTTGTGCACATATTTTTATTTAATTTTTTCTGTATTAAAAATTGAATAACTGTTTTTTTGGTATAATCTTGCATTTTATTTTTAATTTCATTGAATTTATTATCAGTTTAAACTAAACTTGGAAAATACATCATAAAACAAGATTTATTTGCAAAAACATAAGTCAGTTTTGTTCAACAGAGTAATCTGTAAATATATCCTCTTGTAACTTCAAAAAATCATATTATCAATATTCAAAAATAAATTTTTAGCTATACTTTAAATAAAGGATTTTTTAAAAGAACTTAAATTATATTTACTTGTATAAAACATTTATGCATTTTCTTAAATTATGTACAATTTGTTGTAATAATGTTTGTAGAAGATAAGTTTAATATGGGCCCATAAGTATAAAATTAACTGAAAAATAAGTAGTGTGACGATTTTTTCTTGAATGTTCTACATTCACACGTAAAATTAAATATATATAAATGTAATAAATGACGAAACAAATTTCTTAAAATTTTATGTAATTTAAAAACCACTGTAATTATCCAAATCAATTAAAATGTCAAACTCAATTGTACTGTTTATATTATTGACTAAAGAAATCATATTTTTATATTGTAATTGTAAAAAAAGAAACATAAATCCTTAAAATAAAGAATTTAAAACCTAATTTCTGCACTAAATTGTTGATATAAAAAAATCAGAGCAATACTTCTATAAAAGATTGAAATTCACTCTTTTTCCATCTAATTTACCCCTTTAGACGATATGTTATCCTCTTAAAAGGAGTGGTTTACCCACATCTCTCAAAAGACTGAATTTGTATCTTAAAGATTGGTTGAGTTTTGTGACAATGAAAGAGTGACTCCTTCTGAGTGAAATCCACTCGATTATTTTAAGAGTGTATTTTTTTTCTTTCTCCAGTCATCGTGAGTTACTTAAAATAAAAATAAAAAATATACATGTCTCATACAAAATTATTTCTTTTAAGTAAAAATTTACGGTTATTTGAATTAAAACAAATTTTGGAATGAGTTTCATATTTTTTTAAACAAATAACCTGATTATGAAGCACAGGTTTTACTAATTAGTTATTGAAAGGAACTATTTGAGTTTTAAATTTTAAATCAGAATGTGAACGCTCAGGACATTATTTTTCACTTAAGATTTTTCCTTGATCATTACGAAAGATTTGCTGTTATATATGTGATTGTAATTTTGAATTCTCGTTTTTCAAAGAGTCTCTTATTAAAAAAAAAAAGGAAAAACGTTTTTCCATTATCTAAAATAATATATATGAAAACATGTTTGTCCTTTTTTAGTTTACTTAAGATAAATCGTTAAAATGATATGCCTATATTTAAGATAAATGGAAAAGGATGTATAAAAGGATGACAAATGCTTCAAAACGAATTTCTGTTACTAAGGTGTACGGCATGCGATGTGAAAAGCAATATTTTGTTTTCCGTTTTTTAATCTTGAATCTATTTATCAATTTGGTTTCACTATTTTGGAATAACTGTAAATGATTTAGGTCAAAAAAATACATTCTTTCATGTATTAGGTTATGCATTTTGGGAATTTTATCTTGTATTCGAAATGTTATTAAGAATAAAATCATTTACTCTCCATAAATCAGTCAGAATTTATAATTTAAGACATTTGTAGCGACGCAACTTCTATTTAAAGAAATCTCAAATGCATTCAGGAAAACAAATCGACTCAAAATGTACATTTAAACTCTTTTTCATTGGCTGATATTCCAGAAATGTACTTCAAAACTTGAGCTTGCGCTGTACCAATGGAGCCATTAAGGGGTAAGTATCCAGCATCTTATTTGGAACTGTAATCAGAAAACATTTATGTGCACGTGACAGCGACAACCGCTGGAGTTAAATGTTCCATTTCTGCTTGAATTTTGCCAGAGGGAAGAGGTTTGTAAACCTCTTTCACAAAAATATTCCGAAGATACTCGTTTCGGTGTCGCTAGGCGTCCATTCAGATGTTTAAGTTCCCCTGGGATTTCAAGATTAGACGTCCTTTAGAAAGAAACGTATCCACTTCTTAAACTGGGGATTTTAAACGACTGCTGCATAACCTATCAGTTGGCGACAAAAACTAGCCTAACTTTGAGTAATGTGTTTCCCGATTGATACAGCCAGAAGTGAAGTTAACTATAAATAAGATAGGAAAAAGATAACGGGAGAAAATAGTTAAGATTTGTCTCTTTAAGCTACTGTAGTGTTGACAATATGCAATGTATCCAGCCAAATAGTAATTGTAATCTGATTCACAAGTAGAACATTAAATGAAATTGTATTTAAAATTAATAAAATATAGCGTTAAATAGAGAAATTCTATGTGCTATAACACTGTTAACGCTATATTAATAAAATATAGCGTTAACAGTGTTATAGCACATAAAAGAATTTACTTAACTCGAAATATATATATACACTAAAAACTGAAATTTTTAATGAAAACATTTGTTAACTTATTATTTACATCATTTATAATTTTTATTTACTTTTACTATTTATATTTTTCTCTGATAAACGTGAACATTAATTTTAAAGGAAATCTATAAGTATCTCTAAACTAAATTGTGCCATTTTTCACACTTTGTGTAAACATTTAACATTTTGCTGTTTTTTTTTTTTTTTTTTTTTTCGTAGACTGAGTTTTAAACTCAACAAAATTACAAATACTAGTTAAATTGGAACACATTTATAAATAGAAATTTATGGCATACAATTGTGCAATCCATTGTTATGGACAAAGTCAAGTCTGTAAAATTTTCTATTTACTTATTTAAGAATTAAATTTAAATGGTGAATAAGAAATTAAAAAAAAAAAATACCGGATCCAAAATATGTGTCCCTTTTCTTATTTTCTTGTAAATTTCTGATGTGATCTTCTTTACAATTTTACTAGCTAAAGAAATTTTGAGTTCTTTTCATAGACTAAAACACATTAAAATACTGAAAATATTTTTCAGTTTTAAAGATATTTGTATGCTTACTTGTGAATTATAAAAGTACTTAATAATAATGACGTGTAAGAAATAATTATGTATTTATAAATGGAATGTTAAAGAAGAATGTCTATTTCAAATTGTACTGTTAAAACGTGGTGGAAAAAATCATTTTAAATTGGATTCGCCAAAATTTCATTTTTAAAATTATTCAAGCATTTACGATAACACTTCTTTTATACACTTTCACAACAGGTATTATTTCAGAATTCAAAACAATTTGTTTGTACGTTTATGATAATAACTTTATTTCCTTAAAATTCTGATTATGGGTGATTTTTAAGCAAATATGTTTTTATTTTTAAAATTTATCAACAATCCTCGGCAAATAATTTCACTATAATCGAAAAAGATTTCATTCTCAGAATTGTTTTGGTCGGAAAAAAAAAAAAACAGTAGTTGTGGAAATTCTTTAAAACTCAATTATTAATTTTACAAAATAAAAATTGTTTACGAAGAATTGTTGAAATTAAAAACAAATCCTATTTGTATTTTATATCTCAAAGCAAATATTAAGATGGTAATCAACCTTTTACTTACATTTTTCATTCTCAGAATTTTTTCAAACTCTAAATTCACGAATATAATTTAAACAGTATTTAAATAGTTAAGAACTCATCCAAGACCTCAACTAAGGAAGATAATAAATAAAAATTTAAAAAAAAATATTGCCAAAATCAATTAAGAATTAGCAAAAGACAACCGTTAGAAAAATCTTGCAATCGAACTAGACGTTGATTTGTTTAACTGTAACAATTCAATTAAATGTTTGCATGGCAAATAATTCCTGTTATATGGCATTTGTTTTCCTCTTCAAAGTTTTGATTTTTTTTAATTTTGAAGTCTTTGGTTTTGAGAATCAATTTGGAGATTGAATTTTTTAAAACATATTTGTCTTTGTGTGTGTGTACATTTAAATACTTAATAATTAAATACTTTACTTCCAAGAATAATGAAATAATTGACTAAAATACTTAAAACTTCATTATAAATTTACTTTGGGATACATTAATTCATTAATGAATATTTATTTGCTTTATTATATCTGATTTTTAATAAGTGCAACTTACAACCATTACAAAGTTTAAACAAGTTATATATTTAAGAAGAAATTGAAACTGTGGTTAAACAAACATGAAGTATTGCTGTGTTATGTCATTATGAATCAAATTCTTAATACTCGGTTATTCATAATCTTTACGTCAACTGAATGTTTTGAATGGCCATTGATTTCGTATAATCCATAAATCTAAGTTTAAAGTTATGAATTTTCTTTAAAACTTCTAAGCATGATAACTTTACAAAGAAATTTTCACTAGATTCTTATCATGATTCTATAAAAACAAATAATTAAAAATAAATGTACAACGAGCAACAAAACATGATTAAATGGAACTAAATAAAAGTTAAAAATTTTATTAATAGGATTATGTAAAATATGAAGAACATCTGATGAAAGTTAATAATTGAAGTGATTAATGTGTAACAAATAGAGGGTTTGTTTTGTTAATCTGTATCTTATTAATAAAAAAAAATACATATATAATAGTTAGTTTAGATTTACATACTAGTATTTGTCAACAAAACACTAAAGTAAGACCAAAGTTTAATTTATATTAAATGTTGAATTTTGAAGATAAAAGAAATTTATGTGAAAACTTGTCCTTTTAAAGTCGAAAAGGTGAGTTAATATATTAATGTATTTGTTTAGTTAATATATTAAATCATTATTTTATTATTATAATGAAAATATATAAATTCGTATATTTGTTTTGAAATTTCATTGTATTATCGACCAAAAATGCTTGCCAATTATAAAAAACAGCATATTTTCTAGCAAAGCATCGAGTAACGAAAAGTAAAGAATTAAATGCTTATGCTTTTATATATTACTTTAAAAATTATAACTGTATTACGAATTTAACCATTTCTTATACAAAAACTTGAAAATTGATATTGATAACAGTCCCAACCCCTGAAAGCCTATTTATATTTTCATAAATAATAAATAGTATAGCTCATTTTTAAGACTTTTTTGTATTTATATTCATTTTGCTAATTTAAGATAAGGAATAGAATTTTGAAAAAAATATAAGAAAGGAATCGTGACTTACTCGCGCATAGTTGAGGAAAAGTATCATCTTTTTTAATATTTCTTTTACTTTCATTACCTCTAAATTCTAAAGGACGAAGAGGCTTGATTCTCGATCCGTCTTACTTTATTCATTCAAAAGATATCTACTTCGTTTACTTTTAAAGTTGAGACTTCTATTAAAGAGTGTTGAAAGATCTGATTGGAAAAGAAAAATTTAGATTTAGAAATATATTTGAGTAAATTGATTTTTATCAGAAAAGTGAAAACGTTAAAACCAGGGGCTCGAGTTGCAATATTGACGATATTTAATTTAAAATGTACGCTTTTCTAATATCGATATTTGCAGTGATTACATTCAAACTAAAATATGTAATTCAAAAAATGTTGTTATTCGGTTATGTCTCTCTTATTAGCGAGGCTTTATTGCAAATTCTGCTTGCATGTTATCTGGAATTTCGTGAGTTCAAGACACCTTAAATAAGGAATCCTTTATCCATTTAGTTGTATAACAAATATTTCTCTTCTATGTTTATTATTTTATATTGAGTTCTTCGAAACTTATTTATGTTAACAACTGGAAAAACTAAAATTTACTTTTTTCCTTCAACGGTTACTTTTTTTCTATAAAATGTGATGTTTTATGTGTATTTCAGACATTGAAAACTTACACACATTAGATGGATATGAATTCCTCGATGTATACAAATGACGCTTCTTAGAACATTAAATAGCTCAAAATGCATTTTTTACTATAATACCAAAAAATGAATAATGCAGAAAACAAATATTGTAAATGGTTTAATAGCATTTAATTTCAAATTTTAGATTTTATTTGCAGTAGATTTTTTTCTAGAGAATCTGCCACAAACGATAATAAAATATTATACTATTTCAATAGATCATTAAAAATATTTTAGTAACAAAATGCAAGTAAAAATATTATTCAATTAAAGCTTTTAAATATTTTATTTTTGCTTTTTGAAAGTTAGATTAAAAGACTGATACAGTATTAAAATTTTACTGACTTAATATATTATAGGGTTCTATTGTTCAATCTCTACCATTTCACATAGAAAGATTCAATAATTAGTATTAAATTTATGATTTAGGTATATTTTAGCTGTATATAGTAATTCTGTAATACTACTTAATACAGTATTTTTTATCAATTTTATGTAAGTATATTAACATTGTAAACAAACATATACGAAAATACTAAAGTAGTTCTTACATTTTATAGATTGGTATTTCTGTTTCGCGCGCGATTAACTAAATAATGGCGATAATATGTTAAAAACAGTAATCTTCGTGGAAATATAATAATTCCTTGATTTTATTCAAAATTGCTCTAAATGTTGATTCAATATATTAATGTTAACATACATAATTAAATAATGTTATTATGCAAATGTAACCTTGTTTAAATAATTTTATATTCATCTCCTGGAGCTTACTACAGACATTTTAATAAATTTAATGCCGTTTTATTCGTTTTATTTTTGATAAAGATGCCTTTTTCTTCATGACCTTATCAATTAATTACTCATAGCTTACATACGCTACGCTATAAATTGTTAATTACTTATGTCTGAAGTTTCAAATAGGCTTTTTATTACGACGTAACTTCTCAAATTTAAATTTTACAAGACATAAGATTTTGTTCCATTTTAAACACGCTATAGTAAAGAATAAAGAAGATTTAACAGTGTTTCCAATTATAAGTGTGCCCCAAGACATTTTAATTTAAATGAGAGCAATTCACGCTTGATTTAAAGTTCTAATCTATTCACAATGAGAAACTACCGTCATAGAGTTTGTATTGTTGACACTGAACTCTCTGGTATTTGTTGTGGGTGGGGAAGAGGATGGGCCTGACGCGAAATTTAACGTTATAACAAGGAAAGAAAATTGTTTTTCTACTAAGAAGAGGACCGAAATTAAATTACTTATTTTGTGTGGTCACATTTTTTTCAGCGCTGTTTACTCTAGAGTTGATTAAATTTGCGCTGGAATGAAATTTTAATACTCTTCGGCAACATTAGATTGTTGACTTTGGGAGAAGAAAGGGTTGGTCCCTGGAATTTTTACTCCCGTTCCTTCGTCAAAGATTATGTTGTTTCAAGGCGATTTTGGAAATAAATTTAGTTATAAGACGAGAAGAGGAAGCATACTATATGTTCCTGCCTGCTTCTACAGAATTTGTGCTGTGCTTATTTTTCTTAACAATTACTTTCTAGTAAATTTATTGCGATAACTTAATAATATGAAATGCATGCGTATGTGTTTAAATATTTTCATAATTTTGTTTGCATTCAATGATAATAGTTATTATAGTCTACTTCATTCGAATGGATAGTTGAACTAAATATCAGAATGTTTACCATCTAGCTATCTGTCTGCTTTTTATTATTAGATTACGTTTCAATTTAATTCATGAATTATAAGTATTTAAAATTCTCTGGAACTTTACATATTTGAATTTGAAACCTAAATAATTGATAGATTATCTGATTAGTTAACTGATTTTTATAATTAAATCCCCCACAATCCATGATTAAAAATATCGATGATTTTATAAACATCCTGAGGTGAAGTTTAACTACTGAAGATTAATTTAAAGCATTGGAATAATTTGCTTGAAATCGCTTACACGATGAATATAGATATTTGTAGATAGCGCAATTAACTTTTGTATGAAAAACAAATGTCACAATTCTGTGATAAGCAAACCAAGTGGTCTTCTACGCCGAATATAATATAATCCCATCCCTAGATATTGATGTGTCTTCGATTTTCCCTCAGTGAAATCAAATAATTTTCACTTAACCATAAGTTGCACACAAATAATATGCTGAATGGGTGTTATTTGAATTTTAGTAATATGGTATGGTTTTGTTTTACTTTTAATTTCAAATCATTTGGGAAGTTATTACGTAAAGTTGAAAAATTTTTTTATTTAAACAAAATTAGTGTAAAACATTTAGAAATGATTGTCAAATTCTTTTTTTTTTTTTTTTTTTTTGTATGAAATGTCAGCAAAAATTGTTTGCTTTAACGACACGTAACGCTGAAATACTTAAAAAAACTCTTAAATTAGAGTATTCTTTCATCCTTTATTTACGTGGATAAATTTGTTCTTATAGAAAAATGAGTGGTCAAAAATAACATTTGCCTGAACTTTCTTAGGTCCAAGACCACAAAAATTATAATTTAAACTTTATTTTAAAAAGTAAAACTGTGATATTAAAGTTAGATAAAGGTGATAAAAAGGACAAAAGTTTATTCTTAAATCATGAATAACTCTTGATAAAAAAAATCAGTTTTAAGATTTGGAAATAAGAACTGAACTAATATAAAAATGAGATCGAACTTCGCAATTCCAACAAAAGCTTTTCAAAACACTTTTTGAAAATGTTAATTGATCGAATATCGCCGAATAAAAAACGAAAATTAAAATATATGCCGTGAATATTTATTTACTAATATTTTCTATTGATGTTAAAAATTGGAATTTATTTTTTAAATAAAAATCGTATGGATTTGTAAAAGTAATTTTTCCATTTTAATTGGGAATTTCAGAGAATTTTTCAAATGGCATTTCTAGTTAAAGCTTTTAATGTGAAGATTACTTAAAATGTTAATAAAACAATTTAATGTTGCGAAAAAAATGAAACTAGTAGTATGGTAGAATGAAGTATTGAGATTAATTTAAATAACTTCGCAAATGCATGCCGCCTTATATATTTAAATTTTTAATAAATTTGCATAATCTCTAATTCTTTTTCATTTTAAATTACAGTAAGCATATTTAAATTTACTGAAATCGTATTAAAATTGTATCACAAACTACCTTCGACTCTTCTATTATTAATTGGCTCAGTTTTGGACGACCATAGCTTAATGTTTCTGACAGACAGTTTATTTTTAAGATCTGCATTTATAAATCGAAGATAATTATTCTACTATGTATATTTTTTTAATCTATATAAGTCTTTTAAATACATTAATAGTCGTTTCATAAATGTTATTTTTATTTTTCTCTGAAAAATATGTAAGGATTTAATATTTAAAAATAATAACTATTCACAATGCATTATTATTCCCTATATATAAATTAGAGAGTATAAAATCTTATCTTGAATATTCTTACGTAACTCTACTGTTTCCATACACAGCTATTTTTTTTTACAATATACCAATGTTGAGTAATTTTAACCTTGATTTAATTTTCTACTAAGCTTGTACTCTTGGCATATACTAGTGGTAGGACATTGTTCATATTTTCCAAGAAAAATTCTGTTCATCTGAATAGAAAAAGAAAGTGTCATATCAAAAGAAAGTTTTTTCATGAAAAAAAAAAATACGTCATCCATATCTCAGAAATAATGAAATCCACGCAATTTGATCTCTATCCTTGCATGATTTCAAGAACAATTCATGTTTGTCTTTTTTGCTTGGAAATTAATTAAAAAAAAAACCAGTTAATTTTAAACCAGGTCGCAAACGAAAACTTACGCTTGAATGATAAATATTTCAAAGATAGTGATCCTGTCGATTCCGAATGTATTAATATAATTTTACTTTGGAAATGGAATTCCCTAAAAATACTATAGGTTAATTTTGCGTTTAAATAAAAAATAAATTTATTTTTCTCATATTCCAATGCTATAAGTTTTATAGCGATATTGGCTGTTGAATATTCAATGTTAATTTCTAGTTTAATGATTCTTTGACTGTTTCTACTGTAAAAAAGAATGTTTTATAGGTATTTAGTATTTTGTTCTACTCTACTGTTTTAATACCGAGACTTATACAGTACTGTAATAAAATGATAAATTAGCAAATGTCGTATAATTTAATTTCTACTGATATTTTTGCATTTGATTTTTTTTTTTTTGAAGATCGAAATGTTTTTTATAAATTACTTATAGTTCTCTAAGAGAATAAAATATAGCAATGATTATAATTTTATTATTAAATTCATGTAGGATTACAAGCAAAATTTTGTACGTGTATCAATGTACAAAGTTTACTAAAGATATGATTAAATAAAATTTTTCAAATCTAAACGATACTTTTTACAACTCATTTTGATTGACAAAAAGAAATATCATTTAATAAATGTTTTTTTTTTCAATACTATTAGCATGAGATAGTTGGTTATTTTTCTACAACTAAGTCTTAAACTGAATATTTTGTGAGGAGAATGTTATCACTTAACATCACATAACTGCTTCACAACAAAATTAGTTTATTGCCAATTTTAAATTTCAAATGATTAAATATTTCATATTTAAATCATTATTTTGGGGAATTGTGCATACATTTTAAAATACTTTTCTCGTATAAATATTTTTAGTTCGTATTATGTTTCTTATTTGAACTAGATACAGGCTTTCAAATGCTTTAAATTGCCTCAAAAGTATAAGCTTAATTTGATCATTGGAAGAGAGATGCTAAAAACAAAAGAATATTTTTTTATTTTTTCAATATTCAAGCTGTGTGTGCAGCTTCACATGGTGCCACCTACATTGTTAGTTGATTGGTTAGGGCTCGGGTTACTTTTTCGGCATCATTTGATTCAATTTCTACCTCTAAGATGGATTCTTCCAATAGTAAGGCATCCCCTTTAATGCATAAGTCTGTAGAGAATTGGTCCTTTGCATGCAAAGTATGTGACCATAAAATAATACAAAATAAACGCTACAAAACTTAGATGTAATGTCATATATTTGGTAGAGAAAAAATAAGTCCTTGTGAAGTGCGTGGTAATTCATTAATGTTAGTGATTGCTGCCTTTTATGACTAAACTAGTAAAATTTTGTAAGTATTTTTGATTAGAGGGAGTTTGTTAATTAAAGCATGTAACAGACCCATATTAACACTATTGACAGTAGATGGCGCTGCTGCCCAATATACTTAGAACATCCGATGAGATGAGTATAGAGATGTGAGAAATGGAGGACGAACCATCCGGTTCCTAAATACGTTTGTCTTGTACCACCCTGGTACTATGTAACCTTGTTTATTATTTTATAATTATTAAGCGTTTTCTTTTTGTTACTAATCTTACTTACGTGTAATGTAATAAATGTTTGTTTTGTTTTAACTTCCATTTTCTTACGTCGCTACAAGCACTCACACACACATATTCTTGTATTGATTTTTTTCATCAAAAGATATGCATTAACAAATCTAGTTTGTATATTGTGAATATTTTCAAGAATGCTCAAAACAAATGTATTTGTTTTGAGCATGCTTGAAATTGAATTTTTCTCAGGTGAGAATCGAATTTATTTTGCTGAGTATAAAGGACATTTTGTTCTAGTACTACTTGTGTGAAAAAATTGGGATACCTTTTGAACTTAATTAATTTGCTAATCTATTTTGAAGTTTAGCCATTTCAACAAATAATTTTAAAGTGGAAAATTCCTTGTTCAATTCCAACACAGGTTGAACAGCAGAAGAGAGGAAGTTGCAATTTTGATTTCTTCGTCTGTCTATCGTATTTGTGGTTTGAAAATTTTGCTAGATTTCTCCCTTGCGTGATGTGAATTTACGAAGAGTAAATCACAGTATTTGGTCGCATACTTTCAACTGTTAGAGTATTCCTGCTCAGTTATAAAAATATCTTTAATGTTGATGGCTATCTTTGTAGCATTTAACAATCAATACAATGGTAATTATTACGATTTAGTAGTTTTACTGTATCGAAGCGGTAGGACATCAATTCTTGGAGCATAAGGTACTGTGTTTGATTCCAGTTGCTGTTGAACAATGGGGGAGGGATGTTGCACTTCGGAATCTGATCGTTAAGTTGTCCGCTGTGCTATATCAAAATAATTACGTATGTTTGTATGATGTTAATTAGAAAATTTCATACAAATTAACCCAGTCCAGCGGTTTGCTCTCCGGCCTCGAATCAAAAGTTTGTGAACAAATTCCCAACTTGAGCACTGACTTCCTTCCTGTCTCATTTCCACACTTGTGCAGATAATGACTTTTGAGCTAATAAACAAATCAGAGCATACAAATTAATACAAGTTAAATTATTATGAAAAATACCAAGCTATAGATATTTATTTGGACTTGTTTTTTCTTTTTCTTTTCTAATGTCATCTCGTTCGAGAATTTTACCCTGCTTGATCTTCCGGTCAGCAAGGGTCAAAATTGATAGCTTCTTATGCAGTTGGACACTCAATGGGTGTACCATCGTCACCCTGAAGGAGGTTAGATCTTCATGGCTTAGAAGTAGGGGCCAATCAGAAAGCTTCTTTATCTTAGACATAACGACCATGAGCTAAGTTATATAATTCAGTCGCCATTTTCGGTTTAATTGTGCATAGAATTCGTTATCACAAAAGTGACCATAGAGTGATGCCCAAAAATAATTTAGCATAAGTATTTTAAATAAGCAACGTATTTTTAAAATCATTTGAGCAGAATCAAGAACATATATTTATATTCAATATCAAACCATTCATTTAAAGCTCTAAAATTTGTTGTCGATTTTATATGCAAACACACGAATTAATAATCCTCTGTAAGCACATTCTAAAGATCAAGCAGCTCACATTTCTTTAAAGATCCTGACACTTTCTAGAGTGTTTGTTATTTTATCTGGGGAAGCCATCTTGTCGAAAAAAAAATTCCATTCGATTGAGGTTCGCTTTAAAGCCTCCATTTATGATGTCTCACGAGATTTTACGCCAAATCCTTCCTGCTAAAATGGAACGGAAAAAAGAAAAACGTTCTAATAAACTGAGTTTATGTCGTCGGATTTTCGGTTCGAGAAATGCGAAAAGATATATTTTTTTACAACAGTGAAAAAAAAAAAAAAGAAACATCTAGCTCGAAACAATCTTCTTTTAAAGAAAGGAACATAAAAAAAAAAAAAGGAGAAGACGACACGTGAAAATTTATAAATGGCTGACCGGATTTCGATGGAATAACAAAAAGGGAACTGCAGGGTACAGTTACCATTTTCGGTTGCACTGAGTTTTTACCGAATTTGTTCCAACAAATGTTTACATTCTACTTGGAGATCTTTGCGAAATGTCAAAAATCTTTTGATAAATAAGCATATTCACGCATCGCCTTTCGAGTATTCTTTCAAAGATTTGGAAACTTTTAGTTTTGCTTAACTTCGTCTCCTATTGCAATGCTTATCTTAATGGACAGAGCACATGCACCGTGAATGGAATAGAATCAAAATAGTTTTTTCCCAAATGGAGTCACTTTATTTGAAAAATGAGTTAAATAATTTATTTTGTTGATTACTTTGTTTCATCTAACTATTTTTTTTTTTGAAAAATATGTTTCTTTGAGTATTGAAATTGTAAATACTGCAAGAAAATAAAATTTTTCAGGCTGCTTATACTTTATTATAATTTATGTGTACGTGAAAACGTTTAAATTAATTAAATATATTATTGAGAGTTAAAATTTTAACTGGAAATTAAATTTAATAAAATGCATAGTTTTTTCTTTCTTATTCACGATTGTGAAATCATATTTTGTTGAATAAGACGTTAGAGCTTGAAAACTTTCAATTTTAATTTATGAAAAAATTGATTTAATTTAGAGGTATATAAAAATCCTTATGTACTTTTTTTTAATAATCGTAGAACAGATTTTATAAAATTTTGCCTGTGAAATCTGTCTTGATTTGCTATAGGAAAATTGCAAAGAACTAATATTTTAACTGGGAATAAAACAGTTTTATTACTGTACATAATTTTTGTTTCTTTATTCAAAACTTTACATTCTTTTTATCTGTGTTATTTAGATACATTACTCAAAGCAAACAACGCATTTTAAAGTTTTTATAAGATAGTGAAGTGAACTAATTCCTTATAAACTATAAAATTAAAG
Source organism: Latrodectus elegans (assembly GCA_030067965.1). Classification (NCBI taxonomy): domain Eukaryota; kingdom Metazoa; phylum Arthropoda; class Arachnida; order Araneae; family Theridiidae; genus Latrodectus; species Latrodectus elegans. The sequence continues at coordinate 56,551,365 of CM057820.1, forward strand.
TTATTTATTTTTTTGCCTTTCATTGAATTTATTGGATTTATCGACTAATTCAAATTATTTTTCTGAAAGCGGTTGCAGGCTAGCTGATAGGCTCGAGAGAAAATTATTTCCTATGAATTTTACCTTGCGGTGGATATAGCGAAATATACTGATATATATTCATTGCACCCAAAATAATCCATTATTTCTTAGTTGCAGTGTAGTGCTGCCATCTATAATAAATGTTTGGATTTATGAATTCAAACAGTCTTGATTCAATCTATATTGTTAAATAGAAATAATCTTTGAGCATTTTGAAATGGTTATTGGTAATTAAAACTTATATGCTGTTGGATTGTTTTTTTAGTCTGTAATTAAAAGAAACACACTTGGCTAAATATTACATACGTAAATTTATTAAATTGAATGTATCTCTTTAATATGTGATCTAAACGTTAATCATAAAAATAATCAATTCAAATATTATTTATAACTGAGTATAAAAATGCGTAACAATTTGAACATTCATGATGAAAATTTTACTTACTGTGCATACACGAGTAAAATTTGAGAATTTTTTTTAGGAAAACAACATATTTTGGTAACTATTAATATTTTATTTTAGTTTTATTTAGCTTGAAAGTAGAATACTTGCAGATAATTGTTTTTATGTAGTTTCTCAATTTTTGGGTACACGCATTAAATTCATGTTAAATGTCTGGAACTTTATTAGATAAAAATTAAAAAAAATTAATGATTATATTTGTAATAAATTTATAATCTGCTCTTGAAATATCAACCTAAAAAAAATTATTAAATTTTACAGCATTTTAGCCCTTTATTTACTCAGTTATTTTACTCTCAAATATATTGGAACGTGTCTAAAATTATTAATGATTGTATCATTTTATATCTTTGTGAGAAAACTATAACACTTTCTAAAAGTAAGATTTTAAACCCTTGAATGCTGTAATTCTAGCTTTATTTTAGTTAAGAGACTATTATTTATACGAATGGTAAATAAAATTTATTACTTAATTTAAATGTACTTTTCCAAAAATTTCATGCTGCTTGGAATGAGGTTTATTGCGCACTTACGTTGGCAAATCATATTTCAACATATATTTCTCCGTTTGTATAAAAATAAAAACTTTTCTTGGTAAGCTTTATAACTAAAATATGTAGTTAATTAAAGTGAAATATATCTCACTTCTTTATCACCTATCTAATGCATTATGTATGATAGTCATGGTGTAATAAGCTTTCTATATAGAGGGGAATGTATATTTTTAAAAATTATTATTATATATATATTAGATTTTTTACATATTACCAAGCTTTATGTAATTGTTTCATTTATTTACTATTTTGTGATAAATCTATGGATTTATAAAAATTTTGCTTGTTTTAAATAGCGATTCATTACTTACTCGATAACTGTGCAGAAGTTTTATTATGATAAATAATAATCAATCTTCTATAGTTGTTTTTGCTTTGCAATGCACTAAAAATAAATAATTAAATATATATATCTAATATCTTGGAAACGACTGGTGGAGTTTATAAAATATTTTTATTTATTATTATTATTATTGTTGTGTGTTTAGCGAAAGTCGTAGTTTCACGCTCCAGTGTCACATGTCCGAGGTTCGATCCTAGGGCTGCGTAAGGTCGACTCAGCCTTTCGTCCCTTCAGTAGGTCGATAAACTGAGTACCAAGCATGCTTGGGAACTAAACACTGGGGGTTATATAAAAAAAAAACTTATAAGAAACTGATGAATTTTACCTGAATGCCTATTTCGCGCTTATATTAAAATAATGAACTATAAAACAGGAAACAGTCATAAGAAGGATTGTAAATTGAAAAATACTAAAAATTATAATTTTTTCGCTTTTTATTTAAAAAGTAGTAAATGTGTAAATATAAACATATTATTATTCTTTACAACAAAAATGTATCGTTTTTTCACTTTCATACAAAAAAGTGCAATGTATTTGATTTCACCGATATAATTTCAAACCTTTATTTTCAGATATACTTTAATAGTCCACAAACTAAAACTTTAAATTTAAGCAATATGTTAAAGTCATTACTTATTTTGTCAGATATTTTAATATACCGTCTTTTTAAAAAAATATTAACTGCTGGAAGATTGAGCGCACAAAATAAAATCAAAATTTTCTGGTCTACTAATAATATAGTCCTGGACAATTTTTGTCACACCGGATATTGATTTTAGGACACTTTTTTATTTGAATAATTTGCTCTTTTGAATATTGTAATCAGTCTTTGCAATGAAACGACTTTGAAAGCGGTTAGCTTTGAAAATAATTTATTTCAATATCCTCAAAAATGCATAACAGCACCAGTACAGATGCAAGTTATGTATAAAGACACCACAATTGGCAGTTACATCGGGAACGGTTATATTCCATAACAGCCATATTTCGACTCAGTGTTCATGTTGCCACTAGAATTTTGATTAAATAGTTTTACATTTCCTTATTTTTGTGCAATTTGAAACTTAAAAAAATTAAAATGCCTTAATCGCGAAAAACAGCACTTTCATTTTTAATTTCTGTTTAACTTTGAAATATTCACTAAAGTTTTCATGGATTACATTACAATTATGTAATAATGTAATATTACAATATGTAAATCATTTGATAAATTTAGTGTATTGTTATCAAATTACGATCACATTCTCTTGGGTCAAGTGTAATGGAACAAATTCAATGCAAAATAAATTTTTGCATAGTTCCTTATCCATTGAATATTTTATATTAAAGTATTTTGCAGGTTACTGCATATATTTTAAGTTACTTATTATTTCACATTTATTAATGTGCTTAATTTTATAGAATAAAAATTAAACTCGTAGACTGTTTCACATTACTAACAGATATTTTCAAAATTAAACCTGCACAAAAGCAAAATTTTAGGACTCAATGCATTTTTACATGCAACTTCTAATATCTTAAACGGTGTAGACTAAAATTACCTATTCTCTTCACTGAAATGTATTTGATAAATTGCTTTATTTTTTTAATGCATTTAAAAATCCTCTCTGTATTTCATAGTTAAAAATGTTACTAAATCAAAATAATTTTTCAGTTATTGACAATATTGAATTAAATATCAAAATTTACCACAAATATTTCTATTTTTTTAAGCACAACTTTATACATATTTAAATATTTAACTTCATTTTCTCTAAGAACCAAATGTATAAGAATTGTAATATTTCCCAAGTCGATCTTAAGTTATCATTGATCAATAATTAAGTTATCATTGATAATATTAAATTATCAATGATAACTTAATTATTGATTACATAAATACCGCACACGCACGCATGCACACGCACACTTTTTAAACTTGAAATAAAATTTTAAATTATTTTTGTTAATTTTAAATTAATTTAATATTTAATTTTAAATTTGATTTTTAAGTATAAAAAGTGATTGAATTATTTATTAATAGAATTAAACTATTTGAACATTTTTTTAATTTATTCCAAAACTATGTATATTAAGTAAACGATGTTTTTACAGAAATAAACGATTAAGTATTGATTTTATTTCGCAGAAAATGTCAGATTGAGTAATATCTTCCAAAATTTCTATAAGCAATGTTCCTTATAAATGAGGTGATAAAGTATTTATTAATATGTGAATATAATATGGAAATCATTACTTTTTAATATTTAATAGATATTTTATTTCCAAATTATGTATAATAAATGAAAGATATTTTTACAGAAATAAACGATAAAGAATTGATTTATTTTCGCAGAAAATGTCGGATTGAGTAAATATCTTCCAAAATTTCTATAAACAATGTTCCTTATAAATGAGGTGATAAAGTATTTATTTATATATGAATATAATATGAAAATCATTACTTTTTAATATTTAATAGATATTTTATTTCCAAATGCAAAACATTTTCTAAAGAAAATTTTAGTTTTGCTAAAAAATAATCAAAAAAGATTTGCTTTTAGAACTAATTTAAAAATGTAAATGCAAACCAAAAGTATGCTCACGATTCCAAACAGCCAATATCTGTTGACATTACAAAAGAATTAAGAAAGATATTTGGGCTCTTTTAAAATGAATCATTGAACCTAATTATTGTGCGAATATTAAGTAAATATTGCGTACTTAACTATGATAATTTTATTTTTAAGTAATAACACCAGTGGGGTTCTTCCAGTATTTTGTTACCTGAAAATTAACTTTGAAACACTTAATAATAAATTCATTGCAGCAGTCAAGAATCAACACGAAAACTATGCGTAAATCATCCGGGAAAAAGGGACTCAGTCATGAGGTAAATAAGTTATTAATTTCTGAATTCTTCGCCACAAATCTTCTCTTTCATCGTCAAGGGGGATTTTCTTCCCTTCACTGCAGAAAGCTTCACGGATAACTCTCTTTAAAAATTTTGACTTTGCAAAATCTTTTGGTTTCAGAGGAAGTTTTGCGTCTGGAGGCATAAATATTCATACGTCTCGTCAAATTCTTTTATGTGATGAAAGACCTGAAGGCTCAAGAATTGTAATTTTTCTTACCCTAAATTTACCTATTTTTGTCAAAATATGACTGATTATAGCTCAAATTGCTTTTGACTATGCATATTAGTAGTGTTGAAAACTTTTAATTGTAAGTTTAGCTATTAATCATCCATACTAAAGATGCCGTGATTCTGGTTAAAGCACGAGACAGTGTTTACTTATATAATAAGTTTTATGCTTCCTTGTTGAAATTTAAAGTTATTTTTAATATAATCGGGATTCAGTAAAATAAAAAATTTAATTTATGAAACTTGTTCCATCAATCTTCCATATAAAATTTTACGGTTAACACTTTTTACTGTTAAAGAAATTAATCTCTAGTGTAATGTTTTGTTAAAAGAACTATTTCAGAAGTATTTTATATATATATTTCAAATAGGTTTTTTTTTTGCCCTTAAAAATAAATTTATTTCAAATATAATTGATTATTATTAAAGATTTTTTAATAAAAGAGGAAAACAAAAAATTTGATTCTAGTTTTTATTACCAGATTTTGACTTACTATTGTTTCGAAATGTAATGAATGGGATGGAATTTATTTTTAAAAAAAAAGCATTGTTGTGTGAAATTATTTTCCAGTCACTATTGATTATGCGTTGATGTTTTGCAAAAATGTATGGATAGCTTTACAGCTTTTGTTTGACCATAATTACTTTGATTGTTTACCTAAATCTTTGCAAGACAATACATTTTGCAGCTTTAGTATTGATTATAAACAAATTTATATGTTAATATGAAAATTTATAGACTTGAATAATGACATCCTTAATTAACTGATTCTGTTTTAATGCACCATTTGTTTATTTAAAATGAAACGAAGACAACTGCTTACATGAAAAAGGTAAATAATTTTTCTTAATTTTGTATAGGACTTTGAGTACCATTATTGTATTTAACATAAAATCTCAGCTGAGAGAGGGAAGACCTTTGCATTCTCTTGTCTTTGCATTCCGTCCTTGAATTCAAGTAGTCCTTAAACTTGAAAGGGAGCACAAACAATGGAATCAAATCTCTCCAAACTAATTCGGAAATTTATCGAATATTTTTTAAATATTTAAAATTCTTACCGATGCAGAAGAAGATGGAACGGAAGAAAGCAGTCTTCTTTTTTTTTCTGGTAAATCGAATGTCTGAACGGATTCTTTTATCCTAGAAGCTTTTGTACTCTCCACATTTTAAGAAGAACACGCAAACATTTAAGGTGTGATCTAGCGAGGATCTCCATTGAAGTGGAATGAGCAGAAAGGGAGGGGGGAGTTAGAAAACAGTTCCGAACGAATTCAAGAATTCCAGTTTCATTTTCCGAACATTAGGAAAATGACTTTTGGTTTGGAATCCAGTATTGGAGTGGAGAGAGATCGTGCGCGAAACATTTACTTGTTTCGGAAGTACTTTTCTTAAGAAAACACTTCGGGAAACGAAAAGATGGAGTTGATTTCATAGGGAACCGCTGCGTCATGTAAGTACTTTTTAATTGAAGAATTCGATCGCAAATTGAAAAATGTTTTGGACAATTATTTTTCAATATTTAATTCTACCAACTTTCTGGACAGTAATAGTTTACCAGATACCTAAATTTTAGCAAGTTTTATAGGTCCTGAGAAATCTTATGTCCATTAAGTTCCTCCTAGGCTACTCTGAAGCCAAACATTTTAAAAGTATGAAATACTAATCAAGCCCTTATTTTTTATTATCAAAAGTTTAGTTTAATTTACGAGAAATGTCTCCTCATTTTTTTTCAAATATTATACAAAACATTTACACAAAATTAAGCTGTAAATAATATTATTATAATAATGATGTTTGAATTAAAATGATACATTTTTTATGTTAATGATTTATAGATTGATTGCACTATTAATTTATTGTTTGATGTGAGGAAATCACAAAAATCTTTTTTTAGGGATTGCGTAAAATAAAAAATATATTGTTAAATCATAAACTATCATATTTTAGAAAAAATATAAAAATATTGACAGCATTCGAAATATTTTATCTTGGTGATTTCCCCTCATGGGGCTCACATTTATGTGAATGTGAGTGTCACAATCCCGAGGTATCAAGGGATTTTTAATCTCTTTTTTGTTTGTTATTTTCTTCTCTTTCTATTCTTTCTTTTATCCTTTCCATCCCTCGAAGTCCAGCAAGGCAGTTAATCATGAGTAGTTGCTTTGTTTTCTTCTTGCTCCTCATGAGAATTCAAAATCCTTACTTTCTGTGTGTAGGTGGCAACTCTTTGGACGAGTAGTGCACATGGTACCCAGTGTATTAATCTGTTATCACCTAGCTAAATTAGTGATTACATTGTTAGGGAGCTGTGGCTGACTCCTAGCTAAAAGATGTCGCCTAGCATCATGAAAAGTACAGAGCCTGAAAATGTCTTAAATTGGTGGCTGACACCTTTTATGAGACTGTTGATCTGCGTTTTCTAGCCTGAAGTATCTTATGGGTTCTTTGTCTCTGGTCGTTGAAGTATTTTCATCCACTCAATATATGTTTATAAGCACTTTTAACATTTCACATGCAGTAACATATTTCCTTGCACAAAAACTTTGCGCATCATCTATTGATAACTTAATAAATGTCAATTTGTGGTTCTTTCTAGTTGAAACATCATTTTGTTAGAATTTAAATATTTTTTCCAATTTTCTTCCAAATTAATTTTTTTATCAAAATTTTATAAATATTACAAAAGCGAAATTTTTTTAAAGAAATTCGTGATTAAGGAACTTGTGTTGCACGTCAAATAAAAATTCGAAGTGATGCTAGAGGTATTCCCACCCAACATAAACTTTTTTAAACTTTTCAGGCACCAGTTATAACCAAAATTCATGAAAACAAATTATATAAGTTGCAAACTTCATTCATGTTTTCCAACCCTCTTGGATATTTAAATGTCAGATGTAGGTTATTCTCAACAAGAATGTCGTATTACTTATCCTATGTGTGGAAAATGTACACCATCTGGTTATGGAACTAATTCTTGCACTTCAGAATTTGTCAAATGTTGTATAGTTTTGGTTCACAAGTTGTGTTGTCCTATACAGATCCTAGAAAAACAAGTAAATTGTTGTCAAAATAAATCATACTACTCTCAGAGAAATAAATCAAATAAAGAAAAAACACCATAATTTAACGTCTACAGCCCAGTTTTACAGACAACACATAAATTATTGACAACCATACAGCTGAGAAAAGTAGCTTAACAGAATCTATATATACCTCTTTCAACATTGTCTCTGAAATTCACTATTGTTCCTTCAACTACCAATCGCATAAAGGAATCTAAATCATAAAATTCCTATTAAATATAAAGTTGTCACAACATAATTTAAGAACTAAGATCTTGTAAAAACAGTTTCCATAAAAAAAGAACAATTGCTATATCCTCTTCTGAATCAGATATGGAAATGGACTTATGTACTTCTCAGGCCATTTCATAAAAGTATATTCATTTTCGTGATTATTCAAAAAGTAGATTTCTTTTTACTTCCTGATTTTATTTTCATGGTTTTCATCTCATGTTAGCATTAGTGGAAATGAATTGGTATACAAGCCTGCAAGATAAGCTTCAGAGTTTTCTTAAACCGATCAATTTATGCTGACATGAATTTTGTGTTGGTTCCATTAGCAGGAGAAATTGAATCAGGAAACCGATATGATTGATATCAAATAATCCGAAACCGATATGATTAATACTTACTTCCAAAAATGTGTTAAAAGACTTAAACAATTCGCTAATCATTCATTTAAACACTGGCATTTCCATCATTATAATACTTGTTTCAAAAATAACTTATAAAGCCTAAGAAATCAAAGCATTTTCATCCTAAGAATATCTCCAACAATATAATAATTGAAACGTGGCTTAAGAAGCCCAAATGTAAAATTAACTTTCAAGAGATGTTAATAATCCTTTTACAAAATTATATATTCACTTCTCACTTCAATAACACATAGGAGAGGAGAATCATACGCCCAGCTGTGATTTAAAAGAATTTGTGATTTTAACAAGTATCCTTAAAGTATTATAAATATGAACTCAACTTTGAAAAATTTCTGTCGTCCAAAATAACAAAAATCTATTTTTACATAAAGCGATTCTCCGTAAAACATGATTGCCATGTAAAATTGTAGTATTCCATCTAAAATTTTATTCATTTAGTTATTTTATTCAGTTTATAATCATAAAATTCTATTTAGTTTTAGAAGAAGTCCTGAATTAAAATTCTAATAAATTATATTTGTACAGAACGTATATATATAATTGTTTATTTTTTAAAAATGCACTTGCATTCTCAGTAAAAACTGACAAGATCTAAAAACTTACTAAGTAAATTGGAAACACCTATGTATATTTACTTAAGTCCTTCATGTTCTTATATTAAAAAAATAATTAAAGGGGCAAATATCTAAGTTTATGATGTGTTTCATATTTCCTGCAGTTACACACCCTATAAATTTACCAGAAATTATTATTTTTACTTTTATGTCATGAATTGATGACTTAAAGAATTTTACATGAATTTTGAAAGAAAATGTGTTAAGACAAACAATCAGGAATATGGAAGTGTTACTAACGTAGAACAAAATCAGAATTCCTATTTATACTTTTGGTGAACGAAATTTCATTTTATGTTTCTCTTTGGAATCCATAAAGTCGAAAAAGGGGAAAAAAAATATGGAATTGGTTCTACAAATATTGACTTGTCAAAATATTGACATGGTGTAGCAACCTTGGGTGAGAAAAAATGGCTCAAAAACACGCTAATGCATTTTATTATTTTTTCAAAAATAGATTTTTTTTGAGATTTTTCGCTGCTCCAAAATATTTGTGCTGTAGATTTAGGCCAAAAGTGGAACTGTTTATTTTGCAGTTTTTCTATCAAAGTCGTGAATGGTATTTCTAAAGATGTGAATCTCAATTTCAAATTTTATTTTTTAGTCTTAATATGCGAGTCTATTATTCTGTGCTCATATATTTAATTTTAGGTAAAAAAAAAAAAAAAAAAAAAAAAAAAAAAACTTTTAAAGAAATTTGCTAAATGATGAATTTAAAATTTATAAGTAGACTAATTATTTTTAATTACTGCTGATTTTTATTTTATTTAAAACTTCAGTTTACAAAAATTAATCTATTTTTTTCTTACGATAAATGTGATATTGTGTTTGCAAATCTTTTGAAAACGTACAAAGCGAATATTCATAATTTACACTAAATTAAAATAATAAAATAGTTGGTACCACAATAAAAGTAAACCTACTGTGGGTGAAAGAATAATTTATGTGTACGAGCATCGCGACTTACTAAGCCAGCCTATTTTGAGGACTCCTAAAACTTATTTAGTTCATTTCATCGGCACTGTTTTTACGATCCAAATCCACATTATAGGATACAATATAATTTTTCTAGTCTGAGAGCTCATAGGATTTTATTATTCCCATTTTACGATTTTCTGAGTTTCAATAGAAACTGATTTGTAATTCAGTTTTTAGAATTCAATTGAACATCGCATTTGAATAATGAATTTTCCTTGAAGCATGGGATTCAAGCTTTCACCTCGATATTTTCAGTAATTCCTCTACCATCTCAAAAGCCAATATATCTTGTATCTTGTTCCCTCTTTCTCTCTCTGGAACCGGTTTTCCACAAGTCCTGCTAAAGGGCAGGCTACTTCCTGGAAAGGGGAAATGGTGAATAATCCGGGATACAATCTTATGAAAGAATGAAATATTAGAAGGGACTTGCAGCCAGGGCAAAAAAAATCTTATTGTAATTAGCTGATTTATACAAAATATATACATCCAATGAATACAACATTTCCAATCATTTTTTCAGATAAGAATATTTTCCTTCCTTGATCTTAAATGAGATTTTAAATTATCTCTTTATAAGGGACGACTACTATATGCGATATCATCGAAATCAGACGATCTCATTTTCGTTTCAAAATAAAACTTATTTTGTAGGGCGATGTAAATGGCTTATGTAGCAATAGCTCTTTAAATAGGTTGAAATCAAATAGTGTAACAAACTTAATCCAATAATTAGTCTGAAAAGAGCAAAAATGTTTCCTGGATACTTATACAATTAATATTTTTTTCCTTTATTATTTTCTTTCAAAGTAATTTTTGGCTCTAAAAGTTGAACTTAACTGAAATGGCTTACAAATATTATAAGAACGAAACTTTTAAATTGCAATTTCTCTAAGCGCTGATGTAGTAACTACCCTTAAACTGTCTTACTAAGATGGGCTTAAGCCTCAGAAGCAAATATAAATGTAAAATGTCATATATTTTTTAGGAATTACATTCAAGAGATACATGATTTTAAAATTCAATTCAATAGATTCTACCGCCCGATTTAAATACATGTAGTGATTTTAAATTCTCGTTTAAATTAATTTTCGTGCACAAAAATGGCTAAAATGTCCAATCAAACAATCAAATCTTAAACAGCAATACATTATAATTTAACTGAAAAAGCGTTTGATAAAATTATGATAAAAGATGTTTTTCATCCATGAGGAGTTCTCTCTGACAAGTGGAAAAGGCTGAATTCCTATTTCTGTGCTTTATAATTGAATGCAACTTTCCCTCATGACTTATAAAATCTTAAATTTCGATGTTTTAGATTTCTATTGGTGATCAAATTGTAAGTTTTATAGAATTTATCTTGACCTAAAAGGAGCAAAACATTAAAGAATGATGCTATTTCCTTATCAATATACATGGAAAAAATATAAAAGTTTATGTGCAAAACATTAAAAATTGATGCTATTTTCTTATCAACACATGCATGAACAAAAACAATAAAAATTCATGTACAAATACAGAAAGTATTTGTTACGTCATCAGAATTGCAAAAAATATTCTTTATAAAACTTGTGACAAAGGCTAAGAATTTTGACATCTATCATTACTTAACATTACAATCTTGATTCCAATTTATATATTTTATTAATATATCATTAGCTGAAACGTATGTGCTCTATGGGAAAAATTGGTTTTTCTTGTTGCTTATACTACCGGTTATAGTTTGTGCTTTTTATGAAAATAAATAAATCTATGAATGAACTTTCGTATTCTTGCATAAATTGTTATACGTAATAATTACTGCTTTAAATGTAATGCAAAGTATGGCTTAAAATGCATCGTCAATGCAGCCAACAATCAAACGAATCTTTAGCTCAAAGAATCAGTGGACGAAAAGATTTCCATTCAATGGATATTTTTGTAAATTTTCATGGCTGTGGCTTTTCAGGTCTCTGGGGGAGACGTGTTTTGGAATTCCTGATCATTTTCTTTTGCATAGAATTTAGCTCGCGAATTGGAGAAAGGAATTGACGAGTGGAATATTTGATGTATGGAATAAACATATTGAGCACCGTTCTCTTTTCTCCGCGTTTGTGATTGTTTCGGTTTCCAACGGTGACTTTTTTCCCCCCTTTCCGTATTGATTTTCAATGGGCTGCCATTATTAATCCATACTCATAAGTCACGCAGCGCATGTGGGACGACACGCAATTGGTTTTCGGGACACGCTTCCCACTTCTCGTGTTTCGTGTGTCGGTATTATTTGCTTTGGGATGTCAACTGTTTCCACCGAAGATGGCTTTTAGTATCGACAGGCCCGATTCTTTGGGAATCATTTGGTTTGAGCTCTTGGTATACGGAAAAGAAAAATGACTTTTTTTTATATAAGAAAATTATTTGAGATCATAAATAATACTTTGAAAAGAGAAATTTAAGTGGAGATTTATTCATATGAGAATATCAAGAAAACTATATTTAATAATAGAAAAGAACACCAGTGATTTTTCATTTTGTCTATTCTAAGGTTCAAAGAAATTAAATTTTTAGGCTTTTGAGGTATGAAATAAGTTTTAAATCTCCAAAGAATTCCACACAATTTTTAAAAAGTTATTTGCTGTTTTCATGAATGCTTGCAATATTTATGGGAATAAAAATATTAATGTTTATTTAATAGTTTTTTATTGTTTATCACAAAACTAAAACATATTTTCAATTATAATTTTGGTTATCTTCCATAATGCTTAAAAAGTATGAATTACTTGATTTGTAAATAGTAAGTTGATATTTATTTACATGTCTTGGCAAAAAATATAAAGCTGAATACATTATATCAGTTTCAGTTTAAAGATATTTTTTCAATTTTATTATTTAAGGAAAAGATTTATTTTTTTTTTACTAAATATTCTTTTTGATTATAGTAAAATTTGGAATAAATTTTATTTTCTAGTAACTGTAGTATTTCCAGAAATTTTACTGACATAATTTTAGGGTTGCCATTTATTACTCAAATCTTGGCACTTATTTTGACCTAAAAAATATCGCCATGTAATTAAGGGTTACCTGTTTGTAATTTTTTATCTTCAACATTTAACTCATACTATTCATGATGTATGAATTGTTTATATTTTGTAATAATTTTTATTTTGGAGATATACGCTTCTTAAGTTTTTACTTTAGTTTTTATACTTTGCATTAGATTCAGACATGGATTACAATTTTTTATATTTTACGTAAGTCGATGGTCCAGAGAAATATTTGCAATCATAAAAGCGAAGTTTTAGTAAATTACAGGCATAATCCTTAACATTCAGAAAATTAAAAATTTTGTTAATTTCATTTTTTATGTCTTTTATAATTATTACATAAATTTAACACAAAAAATTAAAAAAAAAGTTATGTTGACAATGTAAAATATATTAAAGAAAAAGAACCCCACCTTCAGATCTGACTTATATATAAAATACGAGGTGTATTGTATAGGAATTTTATATTGTGCATAGATTTCGTCGACACGGGGTGATAGATCAAAAAGTAATAAACATAGATTTCAAAATTATTTTAATTTTACTTATTTTAAATTCATTAATATAAATAGACTTACAATAGACTATAATATATTTAACTACATTTAATTTTAATTAATAATTAATCAATTATTTACGTCGGATTTCTAAATTCGGGAACTGCAAATTATTCTTGTCTGTGTAACTTCTTTATATTTTTAAATATTGTTTCACAATTAAAATATCACGAACAATTCATTTCTTAATCATAAATGAAGTTTTAATATCTTAATACAGATTCTTGGCCCTCTGCCAATGGAAAATCGCTGGAAGAATTATGATTTGATTTGACTAACTATACAAATTGTTCTTTTCCCGTGACAAAAAGTAAACTAATATTTTACATTATTTTTTTCTTATACTGTTTCTGAAAATATCGTGCTATATGAACTCGTTCTCATAAAATTACAGGTCTTAACTTCCATGTCTCCATTTCATTTTTTATTGCGTGATTGTGATTGTAAAGTTATACATACCCCTTTTGTGTGATGCTGTGCATGGCGTTTGCAAATATTTTTAATGCCTTTTTTGCAGTGTGAATTGCCTAATGCAAAATTCTTTACCTGTAGTATATATATTTTTTTTTGCAATTCCGGAAAATGTTCTTAGAACTCGTGACTGGAATATTTTTCTTATAAATTGGAAAAATAATCTGTATATTTAATTTCTTACATTTTTTAAACTTGTATAAGAAATTTAAGGACAAATGAAACCCAAATTATTGTAAGTAACATTTTATTTTGTCAATGAAATTCTCTCAATATAAGCAGTTAAAAACTAATATGCTTGGAATCTCCTTGATGTATTTTTACAGAAACTCTAAGTACATGTAGAACGTAATGTGTTTTCGCTGGTTATTCGTAATTCGATGTGCTTAGATTGAATTAATTGACTTCGTTATTTAATTATAGGTTAAAAATATGATGTAGGAATTGGATATTGTAAGGCATTGGCCATTTACAACAATTTAAGGGTTTTCTTTATGGTTATGTACATGTTCTATCAAAATTTACTATAAATGTGTTATTTGTCACAGATTCTACCAAGTACTTACGTAAGAAAACGTAAACTAAAGTTATGAATATGAATTAATTTTCTTTTAATGGTATTCTTTTGTGTTTATAACAATTTTCTCTCGCAAATTCTTTTCTGAAAATAAACTTTTATTTTGTGATGATTTAGAAAAAATTTTCCCCATTTTAAATTTTTGAGATTATTTGCTTTGGTTATAGTAATTAAATTTAAGTATTTTTTTTCAAGATTTGCAAAACATTATTTATCATTACATTTAATATTATATGTTCTTTAGAAATTGTGGCCATATGAAGAGTATTTCATAATGTAAGATGTCAGCAATGTAAAGGCATTGTTGAAAATATTTATCAGACAGTTTATACAATGTCTTCTTTCAAATACCACTAATTTTGTTTGGTGACACATGGATCGGCATGGACAGTAAAAACATAAAATATATCATGTATGATTTTACCAACAAAAATAACTGTCGACCAACTGATCTACTTCAAATGTTATGTGAGCAGTATCAGTTATGCACTTAATGTGACCCTAAAGGTAGAAATCCATGCACATCAAATCTGAATATCTCGGTGTACAGATTAATGTTTGCCCTATTTTATACTAACCATAGACAACTTCCTGATGATTCAGTAATCATTTGTGGATGTGGAATGCAATTCCAGTATGCTGAAGATACATCCATATAAGAACATCGGGAGAAGCATTGACCAAAAATTTAGATAAGATTTCTAAGTTTCTAAATTCCAGCTGACCATATCTCTGGTAAGGCAGCACATTTCAGAAAGAAAGGCGGGTTCGACCCAGGTCACCTCTGAACAACGAGAGCTACGTTACACTTCTGTGGTGAGTACATGAAAGTCTTGGGGTTTTTATTTGCTTTCTTCATTTGCGACACGCCAATACAAGCTACTATCTGGTAAAAGATTCCCCTGTGACAATTAACGTGTTGGATATTGAAAATACGCTAGTATTTAGGATATTGAGCAACCTAAGGCTGTACACATAGAAGTATAAAAAGTATTGTATACGTGTTTAGATGAATACTTAGAATACATAGTCGTTTTACGTATCGGTGTACTACGCTTGACCAAATATTATTATACATTTGGTTATCAAAATAATTTTATGCCAAAAATTTTTAAAGAAATCAAGAATACAAATGACATTTATGTGTGTTAAACATACTTGAGGGAGAAAAAGTAATCTCTTAATAAATGAGTCATCAACAAAGAAAATAAAAGTAACTAAAGTCTCATATAGATGCTTTCCTTTAGGTATAAGTAGGTACGAGCAAAGTTGACCAGCAGGAAATTTAAGTTTTTTTCTCAGTGCCTATATCCCTTAATAAATGCATGAGTCTATCCGTCTTTATTTTTTAAGTTCTCGAGCAGTTATTTGGTTCATACCCGATGCATGTCAAAGTGCTCTCCAGGTCGCAAAAGGACTATACTTGCATTGTGCTTGATATTGTTTCTCAATTGCAGAAACTCATGATTACAACGTGTTCATCAAGTCTAGAATCGTGAAATGATTCATTTGCATAAAACAACCCCATAAAAATTCCAATGTTTGCTGATTCAACATGTTTCTAATCGAATAGTAATTACTCATCCTTTGAGTAGGTTCTGCATTGTGCTGCGCTAAATGAACTGCATATCTGCGAATTCTGCACTAGTAACAAGTTATAGTAATATAGCACTGGTAACGAGTTATAATTGCTGAAAATATTAATATCATGCACGGAAATTATTGTACAATCAGTATTACTTAATGGATTCATGGAATGACAATTCAAGCGACTCATACATTTACATCTTACATTCCATCATACTCCACACACACACACACACACATATATATATATTATATATACATACATATATATATATATATGTATGTATATATATATATACATACATATATATGTGTCCACTAAAGTCCCTTGCCGCCCTCTTAACTTCGGAACGTCTGCTACTATATTTAGAAAAGTCGTATCTAGGTATTGTATGCGCTACTAAATGAAACAGAATACTGCGTCACCTGGTGGAAAACTGCGGAGTTAGCATTTTCATCTTGAAAACGGAATCAGATGAGAGAAAAAGTGATTTACAAAGTTGTAGAGCATCTTCAATTTAGTACAAAAAGATACCTTGTAGGCGTTAATGCGAAGAATATAACGGTTAAAACGCACATTTGTTTCATACTGTTGAATTGACAAAACGATCTAAGGAAGAAAAGAAAAAACAAATATTTATAACAGTATACTTTATGTAAGATGTTCAAACTTCTCACCGTAATATGTAAACCACACTTGGATCCTCGCTTGAAGATCATGTTGCACACGTTGGAGCATATAGCGGGACCCGTTGGAACACGCGATCGTAATGTGTCGTTTAAGGTCCTGCAATTTTTGTGGAGGGGTCGCATACACCTGCTGTTTCAAGTATCGCCATAGAAAAAAAGTCCAGTGGAATTCAGATCAGGTGAACGTGGAGACCACTCTTCGAAACCGCCATACTCTTTTATTTGGTTGCAAATTCCTTGACGAGGTACTGCTTCACTGGAGATGTCCTGTGAGCAGGCGCGCTGTCATGTTAAAAACAGATTCTTAAGATTAAACAACATCAAGTTCTCCTAAAATCGGGTATTACCTTCTGTAGCAATTGTGAAGATCGTGCATTCGTTAAGTGCCATTGTAAAATATTGGACATATCAGCTTGCTGTTATAAATTGCGCAACAAACGTTAATAGCATTTGATGTCGACGAAACATTTAGGATTTTCCAGCGCCCTGTAATGGGTGCTTTACCTATTTTATACGCCATTCCGTGAAAAGCATTTATCATCCGTCCACATTATATCTGCCAAGAATGTTTGCTGGACCTGCATCTGATACATGATGAAGTTGCACCATGTATAGCGTCGCTTGGCATCTCCGTCCACTAAAACCTGTTCAGTCGTTCGTCGGTATGAATGAGCACCTGATTTGCTTAGGATTTTCCAAACCTGTCTTTTGGAGAGACCACGGTGTTGACTGACCTTTCTTACGCTGCATTTTCGGATATGTGAGGGCATATTCTAACAATTCATCCGGTTGAATTTGCCATCTTACCTTAGCTGGTCTGACAGATCGAGATTGACTAGTAACGCAACCTGTCTCCCTTAATCGTTTTACAACAGTTAGGATGGTTTGATAAGGAGAGAGAGAGAGATGCGGGCTTGCAGGGAAAAGTTGGCGGTACAACTTTGCTGCTGATCGTGCCTTGCGTCGATATTTAACGTACAGTAAAATCTTCTCACAATACTCAACCATGACCATGAGTATCAACATTCTACAACCCCAAGAAGATGTCTATTTTATACCTGTCTCACGTGAATCGGCGTGACGTTTCTTACGTATTTGCCTACTGCATAAAAATTGTTGGAATTATTTTTAATGCTTCCGTTTTTCCCATTTCGAAATAAAAGTAAAAAATGTAATTAATAAAACGATTTTTTGTTTTTTCGAATATGCACACGTACGATGTGCCACGTCACAGCACGAAACAAGAAATGCGCGTTTTAACCGTTGTATTCTTCATATTAATGCCTACAAGGAATCTTTTCCTACTAAACTGAGGATGCTCTACATCTTTATATATAAATATAAATATATATATATATATATATCACTTTTTCTCTCCATCTCGTGCCGTTTTCGAAATACAAATTCTAACTCCACTGTTTTCCAGCAGGTGGCGCAGTAGGTGGTTTCATTCAGTAGCGCATGGCTACTTTACTATACCTAGACACTTTTTTATGAATATACCAGCAGCCGTTCCAAAGTTCAGAGGGTGGCAAGGGACTTTAGTGGATATATATACATATATATATATATATACACACACACACATATATATATATAATCTAAGTGTGTGTGTATTGATAATTTTCACATGAATTGATATATATTAGCTAATTTTAAATTTCTTTAGTGTTTTATGAACACTGAAAATTTACTGAAACTTAGTCTCTATTCCTCACAGCAGAATTGAATACTAATTTTAGAAATTTCAATTTATTGCTGTGTGCTGGGCTGATGAAACATCTAATTCAAAAATCTTATATTATAAATTTTTTTTTCACGTTTTCTATTGAAACGAAAAAAAAGGACCAAAATATTTATCAATTATTGTTTACCTTCTCCGTGAAAGCAAACAAAATATTCTCAACATTTTTCAAATATTTTAATTTCCTCGGGAAAAATTTTCTTCGGAAAAACGTGTCTGTTTCAATTTTCACATTTTTTTAGGAACTTATTTTCAAAACAAGTTTGCATCGTCTGAAAAAAAAAAAAAAAAAAAAAAAGAAAGAAAGAAACTTATTACCACCTCCGAAATGAGATACAACATAAAAGATGAGACGAAAACTTTGAAATGAATAATGTTATTATACTAGGAGCCCACAGTCCAAAAATGTTTGGTAATCAAGACAGATACAGAAAGCAAAAAAATTGTATCAGACAGAAAAAAAAAAGGAAATATTCCACGTGTGTGTATCGATTTTAAGATTCTTCTCATTATTCCTGTCTTTTTCATCCTTTCTTCGCCTTTCGATATAAAAATCTCTGAAATCTTATTTCTCATAAAGTTGGGATCACGAAAACTCCGAAGTTTTCCTGAGATTTTTATCGATTTGATGATTGATTGCACCGACATGAAACCATTTTGTGTGGAGCTTAATTTTGATTTGTTACTACACGTACGCATTTTTTATTCTTCGGTTGGGTGATATTTTCTCCCAAACTAGCGTCATTATTATTTTTAGTTTTAGTTTTCGTTTCTTAAAAATGGAGAGCAAATTACTTTCATTTTCCTTTGACATTTATTTCATTTAGGAAGACGATTGATTGGGAAATTCCATTCGTTTTAGTGCTTGAAATTGTATCCTCTTGATTACATATCGCCAACTTTTGTCTTTTTAAAATAAACTAATTCACATAGGAATTGACATTTTGTTTACAACTGTTTTTGAAGACTTTTTAATGAATCCAGATAGAAGAAATGTTAAGCGTAATGCACATTTATATTTTGATATAATTGAAACGTCACTGAGACAGTTCGGCTATTGTTGCTTTTAAGAATGTGATAAAACGATGCAAGAAAATATTTGTTTAATAACTTTCTAATGAATGGTGTTCTAATATAAAGAAAATAAGATAAATTTTTTAAAATAAAAAAAATAATAACATTCACCTTGATTATTTGTAAGAATCTTTTTTTAAAGTTCTTTTCAAATTCAGAAAAAAATTAAAGAATTCGTATGAAAAGTGAGAAAGATTTTTATTACTAAATTGTCAATCATTACATACATTTCATATGTAATATAGTAAATTATGTAAATTTATATAATGTCGTGATTAATTCCTTTGGGTAATATCATATCTTATAAGCATAATGTGTGTATCACATGTGTACATAACGTATATATATATATGTTGTTGTTGTTGTTACCAATGACTAAGCCAAGCTCACAATGCCTTGGTTATGCGAAATTAAGTCAGTAGGTCGCGTCTTTCGTTTAATCAGAGCACCAAGAGGGTGAAAGTACGGCTTTCCTCTTCAAGTTCTCTAATAGATGGCACTACCAAAGGAGCTACTTCCTCAATTTTATATATAATATATATATATATATATATACATATATATAAATAAATCCTTATGTCTATAATAGATATATTGCTACCCTAATAAATTAATCAATTAATTATATAAAATATAATGAAAAGTTTACAAGGAAAAAGTCATAAAAGGTAATGATACAATAGCCGAAATAGATTGAAAAATAGAAACAAGTTTTTGAATTTACTGGAGATA
Organism: Latrodectus elegans; assembly: GCA_030067965.1. Classification (NCBI taxonomy): domain Eukaryota; kingdom Metazoa; phylum Arthropoda; class Arachnida; order Araneae; family Theridiidae; genus Latrodectus; species Latrodectus elegans. Next base: position 56,571,693 of record CM057820.1, read on the forward strand.
AGTTGCTAATTTTGGTACTTTTAAAATATTTCATTACATGTCTCCAAAAAATTTTGCTTTGTTAAGGATTATATATTTGTTCATTATATTTAAGTATTATAGATAAAAGAACAAGGTATTGTATAAATATTAAAGTATTTATGAAGTTTAGAAAATATTATAATTTTCCATTATCTATTTCAGAATTAGTTCCCTTAATTGCTTTTCTTAATCAAAACTGATATTTGAAATAATTTTCACTCTGAAACTTCGAAAGATGAATACTTTGCGCTCTGACTTTTAATTCAATGGCTCATGGATTCATTACTCATCTCGAGCATGATTGTTTGTAATTTTTGGAAGTCTTCTTTAAATAATTGGACCTGATTTGGTTAGTTTCCTTATGATGATTAACCACGTTTACAATGATAATGATAAACTAATTTTTATGATTCAATTTAATTTTAATACTAAATTTATTTTCCAAAAGATATATTTTATTTTGTTTCCTTTCTCTAAGCACTGAATATCTGCTTAAAGGACACTTATCCATGATTTATCTTACAAACTTTTCTTTCATAGCCTTTATACAAGTCATATACCAATACAATTCTAGAGAACATCTAATGATAAAACAAAATTTATTTAAATATGCATGCTTTGATTGATCTGTTCAGGAAAGGAATTAATTTGAGTTTTATTTTAGTTGAAATGGAAAAAAAAGTAAGCTACAGCAAATTTACTAAATTTATTAAATTTACATGTTTCGTTCTAATAATAAATAGCCCTTAATTACTTCTGAAACTCAATGTAGTTGTAAGCGCCCGAGGCATCTCCTAATGAAGGAGATAAGTATAATTTTCTTTCCACTTTTTGTGAAAAGAAAATGGCCCTTAAATTAGCGTAAATGCCCAACAACCGATAATTGCCGTTTCATTCCTGATTGCCAACATAACTGATAATTATTTCTGTCTTAATGATAATAATCATCTTGTTATTACCGGCACGGAACGAAAAGTTTTGATAATTATTATTTCCCCTCGCATTGATTCACACATCGAGGAAGAGTTCCGTAAACGGAAACACAGACAGTTTTACGATTTAGTTTTTGGCAGCATGCATCGCACAGAGCCCACTGATTGGTGGGAAGGAAGTTCGTCAGCAATTTTTCGAGTAAACGATACCCGAGGGTGAAATTTCGTTCACTCGGATGGCAACGCTCAGCGTAGAAGATTTAGTGTAAGGACTTTTAACTAGTCTGGATGCCCCTTGAAAAGGATAAGTGTGATTTTGGCGAGAGAAATTAATAATTTTCTATTTATGGTAATTTAACGGTAGGAATCGTTTCAGACAGTTACGGTTAATGAGCATGAGAAAATCTTTTTCAGATTCCCAGACCGCGACTTTTATTAGTTAAGAGAAGTTTATTTTCTATATTATACATATAAATACCGTTCTAAATACATACTTATTAATGTTACGTAGGAAATTTCATCAAAATAAATACATCTTTAATAATAAGTTTAATCTTAATATTTAACTACAACATTATTTAATTTCTTATGCTAACTAGTCATTTGATTTTTTTTAATTATTAAATTTTGTTTAAAACATAATTTTAATATCATAAATTTTTACTATCGCTCTGTTGACAAAAAGTGAAAGCCCGTTGTGCTTGTAAAGTTTTTTAAAAGCCATTGCTTATTATTGTCTTCAAGATTGCTTTCCAAATAAATGAATACAGTAGGCTGCATTCCTGCTTTATGAGTAAAATATCTGGAAAATTCTCAAGAACTTACTCTTATAAATGTATATTTAAAAAGCAAAAAGTCAATACTCATTTTTCATTATTTAAAAATTTCTTGATCAAATTAAGGATCTTTCATTTCGAAATAAAAAATAAAAAATAAACAAATAAATAAAAAAATAAAATTAAAAAAAAATCCTGTCATTAGACGAAAATATATTTTTAATACTTAATTAGTATAATTTTCACAAACAGTAATTTATATATATTGTTCTATATTTTGCCTTTTTATGCCTGGCTCAAACTTCAAATCCTAGTCAGTCTAATTTTCGCTTGTGAAAAAGGGTATATAATCTCTTAACAAATTATCTATTTTTCTTAGTTCACAGCTTTCAAGGAAATATGTTATTTATATATATTAAGACATACGTTGCATTCACATATTGATAGTTCTTGTGCATATTAATCATGTCGGAAATTTGATGATATTTACTTTCTCTATTAACTACTCGCTGTATTATACACCAGTTTAATAAATGACAATTACAGTTCAAATTGAATAAACGAATAAAAATTTAATGAATAAATAAACTTAATATCAACATATGATTAATCCTGGGCATGCAAATGCATTCATTCCAATTTTTAATCTAAAAAAAGCATATATATAATTTTTTAATCGAGCATATTAAAAAATTGCTGTAATGTTACTTTTGACACTTGGACAAGCCAAGTTCACTATGCTGTTGGCTATGTGAACATAAATAAGTAGGATGCGACTTTCGTTTAACCAGTGCACCACGGAGGTGAAAATTGACTTTTCTTTAAATTCCTCCGATAGATGGCACTACCAGAGGATCCAGTCCCTGAATTTTGACATTGACCTAGAGGGGGATGTTAATGGTCCTGTGTGTTAATATAGTTGATTTATTTTCTTCCCAAAGATTATCGAGTTGACTAGATTTATAAAATTAAACAGTTGTAATTAATTTTCTTATGTTGATGTATTGCTCTACCTCAGATTCTAAATTAATTATGATTAAATATTAAAAAAAAACTCCTTAGGAATTTTGATATTTTCCAATTTTTTGCTTAACATAAATACTGGTATAAATATATAAAACAAGAAAAAAAAACTGCGAATACTATTACTTATTTTCTTTATTTTTATGAATCAAATGCTTTAACTAAAATTAGGCTCTACTTTATATAATTGGTTGGATCGTAAAAAGTTCTGTATCAATTTCATCTGCGAAAAAGGATTCTTTTTAGGGAATAAAAAGGAATTTTCACCGGCAATTACGTCGCAGTTATTTATTTGAGGGATAAATATAATTGTCATTCTTCATATCCTGAAATTTGTTTCTGTGAGACGAACCAATAACATTTCATATCAGTCCCTTTACTGGAGGCTACCATTTTTGGACTTTATTGCTCATTAACTGTATGATCTATCACATAACTTCTTCCGTTGCCATGGTTACGAATATTCTTCTTACTTCTCTCATGCAGTCGGAATAAATATATGTGAGATAGATATCTTTTCTGTGTATAAGTAATTTAATTAATATCTCTGCGGAAATGTTTAATTAAAATCTATAAAGTGCCCGAGAGAATGAAACTAATTGAAAGTTTCCTGTTGTATTACGTTTTCCATGAAAACCTGAAGTTATATGCTTGACTTCTATAAGGGACTTGTTCTGTTTGCGATACAGTTCTGTGTGTTCTTAATATCCGTATAATTTGTGATAAATCTTTACTTAATAATATGCGTATTTATTTATAAAATTATGAAAAAATCTATAAATGTCATTGGTTGCAGGAAAAATTTTCAAATCGAAATGTAGGAATAAAAAGTCACATTTATTTCTCGACGAAATGGATTTAAATTCCTTAATGTACTTCTTATCTTTATGTTGAAATAAAACTGAACAAAAATAAATTAAAACTTAAATTTGAAAGCACGATAAATTTGTAGGAATGTGTAACATTGCTTTCCCTACAACAATCATGAAGACCTGTATACAAAAACAAGCATTTCAGTTGAAAAAATAAGTTAATAATATGCACCACTTGTGTAAAGTATTGCATATGGTTTAAATATACACATTAAATTGGAAAATAAATTGATACAAGTAAAAAAAGACATGAATCTGTTGAGTTAAGATATCATAATATTTTTAAATTGGATTTTTCATAAATATGTCTTCGTATTACATAAAAGATAAAATTTGGCATTTTGTTAGAGCAAGTTTCGGTACAAGTTAGAGCAATCGGTCTGAAGTCCTCGGGGATGTAAGAATTTTTGTTTAGCTTTTTAACTGGAATAATGATGGATTTTTTTCCATTCCTGGGGAAGTCTGCCTTTAGTCCACGAAGAGTTAAAAATGTCAAGGAGTCTTATTTTTCCCAGGCATCCCAGGTTTTCAAGCATAAAACCATGGATACCGTCCGGGCCAAAGGGTTTTCTGAGATCGAGGAAGGACATTGCCAAAAGTAGTTCACGCTTAGAAAAGTGAGTTGCCATAGAAAAATCACCAAAGTCAGAGCTACGACAGCCATGTACAATGTTTCTTGCTTGTGTAACACAGGTTTGTTCTCATTGGTGAAGTTGAACCTACTTATTTGTTGGTAATAGGTAGCAAGACCATTGACAGCAGGCAGATCGTTCTTGAACTGTTGTCCATTATAATCTTTGACTGAGTTGCACTGATCGAATTGGGGTTGCACACTTTTGATACCCTTAACTATTTTCCAAAGTTCTGAATTGGGAGTTCTCACGTCAATTTGATAACAATTTTCGTTCCATCTAGATCTTTTTAAATAGGTATATGCTAATTTAATTTCTGCATTAATTTTATTGATCTTAGATCTAGATCCATTCTCCTTATGACCGTCAGTTTCAAGATCTTTTCTTTTTTTTTGAGAAGAGGCTCCACAGTAGTAGAATCCTGAGTGAAATGAAGAATATAACGTTTCACATTTCCTCTAGGAATAAAAGCTTTTGCATGCTTAATAATAATTTCTTTGAAATTCTGCCAGGAAGTGTTTAGAGATTCATTAAGGGGCAAGAGAAGCCAGGTCACTATGTACAGAATTTCTAAAAGAAGTCCAGTTGGCTCTCTTGAAGTTCCAGAATTTTTCATTGGAGTTGAAGACTTCTAGTCTCTTACTAAATTCTATAATGATAGGCAGATGATCACTTCCAATGTTTTCCAGTGTTGACCACGAACATTGTGGAAATAACTCTGTATTGGTCATAGATATGTATAACGCCTCGGATGAGTTACAGCTAAAAGAACTGTGGGTAGATGTTCCATCATTGAGGATCATAAAATACAGTCATCAGCCAACTGGAGAACGTCAATACCTCTATAATTAATACTGGAGCAACCTCAAATGGTATATTTAGCATTCAAGTCGCCGAGAATCATGGAATCTTTGTCTATGATGTTAGAGAGACTATCCGGTTGCCGGTTTTGGTTAGGTGGATGGTAAACATTGAAAATGTTTAAGGGTATCCCTCTCCATGTTATTTTTATACCCTGGATTTCAAGGTCAGAGTTTTTAAAAGCGGGGATGCTAATGCTTTCGTATTTGATGTTTCGAATAAAGAAGGCCAAGCTTCCACCTCTCGACTTAGGTCTATCCTTCCTGTAAATGTGGTATCCATTACAACTAAGAGTTGTAATCATCCTTAACTTAGTTTCCTGAATGGCAATTATCTGGACGTCATAAGTTTCTGCAATTTTCAATAACTGATCAAATTTGACCTTAGTAGCCAAAGTATTAATGTTGCATTGCAAGATCTTAAGGGTTTTTAAAGCAAAGGGAGACCGTAGGTGACTTTTCGAACGAGATCCTCTGCCTAAACTTCGAGCGCGTCCCTGTTTATCCTGCGCGACGGACGATGCAGTATCGTTAGCATTTGTCAATTGATTCATAGGGAGAAAAAGTGCAGCTTTTGTAGTCCGAAGACTGGAGCAACGTGAGGAAGAAGGCTGCCTTGGCTCCATGCCTGTTAGTGTTAGCTGGGAACTATGGAGTGGCCTTCACGCCTTGGGTGATCCTACCAGGAGTAAAAACTTCCGACGTACTTCACCCACTCTTCCCAGGAACTCCCCCCTTGCCGCGGTGAGGCCACTAAAAGGACTAAGGGGGATTAATTAGCAAAATTATTCATCATTTAGACATTGATGTATCAAAATTAAAATTTAAGTAATAAAATGTTTTACTAAAATGTTTGGTCATATATTTTTTATATTTTTAAAGATTGATGAGGCAAAATTGATTTCCAATGGAGCTTTTGTATGTTAAAAAAATGAAAGAACTAAAAGAATCCGAATTTATGACTCGCTCATCATTTTCCGATATTTATAGACTCCAAATTAAAATTTTTTAAATTTGATCTCTGTGTAGAAAATTTTATTTAATTTTTTTTGATGCCTTCCTAAACTTTTCATTACTTTTTACAGATATTCTTCACAAATTTGCAAGCGTACAAATATTTTACGAATGCTACTTTTTTTAATCATACGTTTTCTTTTTTTTTTAATATATGTTAACGTTTTCCAGAAATAATATAAGAAAAGAATGCACATCATCTAACAATGTTCTATGCAAATAATTTTACAGAAGTTGCATAAATACATGTTATTGAATTCCAGACTGTAATATGGCTGTATAATTTATATTTTATTGTAAATAGAGGTAAATATTTATTTGATTTATGTCTATTAAATCACCTTTAAAAATAAATTTTATTATTAAAATATTTAATACTTTTATAAATTTATAATACTTCTTATTAAGTCCTTTTTATGGTATATTTTATCGATTATGATAAAATACACTATAAAAATTTCGCATTAGTGAAATAAGTAGTAATTTTCATGATTGTCGAATGTTAATTCATTTCCAATTTAAGCACCTGAAGTAAATTTAGTTTCTAAAAATGTGAATTGTAGATTTTTTTGGTTTATTTTGCACGAGAGTTGTTTTTATTTTCATTTAAATGTTATGTTCCGACATCGATGCTAATCATAAAAATTCCTTTTTTTTTTTATTATTAGCATATGAATTTTTAAAAAAATTTTTTTAACATTTAAAAAGGAATTTTATCAATTTAGCTACGTGTCCCTCCTTTCAAAATTCTAAGATTCGTCAGTTGCCTTTTATTCAAATGCCTTGCTTTGCAAATTAATTTTTATGAATTTTCACAAAACTGTTGTTGATGATCCATGTCACTTTAATTGATGTGCTCAATGAAGCAATGCGAAATTGAATGAATAAATTACGTAACGATAAAAATAATTGTGATTACTTTTCCGTTAACTCATCGCGGATAAAATATCGCCAAATATTGCCAACAGCTCGATGCAAACTGAAACTTGCAAATGTAGCAATAACATAGTTACTATTTAACAGGTCTTTATTCATATGCATTTTTTTCACTAAGAATCTATAAATTATTTGCTCCTTAACAGAAAAGTACTCAAATACCCATACATATTTAATTGGAAAAGTAAAGATCTGATTCAAATATTACATGTACTAGAGATTAGAGAATCAATAGTCAAAGCTAATAAAGTACATATAAATATTATATATATATATATATATATATATATATATATATATATATATATATATATATATTCATATATTCTTATACCAAGATAAGATAAATATTTGACAATTTTGGATTTTTTTACTCATTTGACATAATAAATCATCACGGCAAAAAATATTTTTATCACTTATTTATTTATTTGCAATATCACTGAATAGCAATGCATTCGTGATCCTTTTCTTGAAAAAATTCGAAAAATTTTCCTTGCATTCATCGAAGTTATTAGTTTTAAAATTTAAATTTCATTTAAATTTATTAATTATATAAAATTTGGTGAAATATAATTTATGGGTGCAAATAATCTCTTTCGATTTGAATTTATTTCAATATTGTACCTGCGACAGTGGACAACAGAAAGGCAGACATTCTTCAAAGACTAAGACGCTATCGATTGATGTCTTATGAATATTCGACCGAAACATGGTATTCTAAGGAAGAATTTAAATATTTCAGCCTCCCTTGGCTGAATGCCAAGACATCCGTGACCAGTGTTAAAACTCTCTTAGTTATCGTGTAACACTGACACGCGTTCTCCAAATTATGCAAAACCTATATCTCCGTTCGGAGTGAAAGACATGCGGTCGTTATAGGATTCCGATCCGCAGTTCCGGAAGTATCCGGCAGACTTCAACAACAAATCTTTTAGTGGCGAACGTTTTTTATTTTTTTTTTTTTGTCTTAACAGATTTTAATGATACTTTCATGAATAATTTTTTTTTCTAAGATGAAAATACTTGATGATAACAAATATTTTTTATTGAGGCTGACATGCGATTTTCTATATTGTGTAATTGCTGTGAATATTAAATAAGAAATATATTTTATGAAAAAAATTATTGTTATATTACTACTTGTTTCTTAGAATTATGTGGGTAAATAGTTTCTTCAATACAATTTTTTTTCATGAACTTTTGTTAAGATCTTTATCTTTTCGTTGAGAATATTTTAATATGTTGTCATTATAAAATAATGTCTTTATATTTAGTTTCAAGTGTACCAAGATAATTTCACTTCAAATGCATCTTTTTATCTTATTGTTTCAAAACTATTCTTATGATCCTAAGAAAGTAATTAGCATTATATCAATCAAAGATGAAATTCATCTTGTTAATTTATATCTAGTTTCAGTGCATGTGCACATTCAATTAAATGAAATTTGTAATTCACTCATTTCATAGGGGATTTATGGGAACCAGATTTAATTTTTTTCAGGAGACATTAGATTGAATAACCCCATTAGTGCAATCCTTTTCAAATTAAAATAAAACTGAAATAATGCCTCTTTTTTTAAAATTCTCTCTGTATTCATAATTACAAAAGATATTCAAATCTACAACCATAGTGACTCTTAAATAGTTATCACAAATAATACAAATATGTCTTAAAATAATTTCCAATACATGTTATATAAAAAAAAAATATGTATAAAATATAAAGGAATTATACAGCAAAATATAACATGTATATTTAGGTTAAAAAAATATATTTGAATTAAGGAAATAAAATTACACAATTTAAATATTTCCATTATGATATCAACAATGCTATGTATTCTGGAGGTGGGGAAGATTATTCACTTACCTGTGAGAGACATAAAAACGTTAGGGAAATATACATTATGAAAAATATTGATTCCTCAATTTTCGGCATAAAAAGTGTATATATATATATATGTATATATAATATATAATATTATATAATAAGGGGGTAAGAAACTGTATAATGTTTCTGTTTAAAAATTCCTGAAATATAAAATGCAAAAACTTCTGTTAGAACAATGGCTCATCAGGCTAAGAGAAATTGTTCGATAGGAAGGTATAGTTACACGCAACAAAAGAATGTGTGATAAAATTCATCGATTTACAGTCACAACCAAGAAGAAACTTATATTATAGTCTAAGGCAATTATCAAAGTTAATGTCTTCTCTACGTTTCTACGTGTAGAAGTTCGGAACATCCTGTCAAGAAGAATATTATATTATTAAAAAAAATTCAAAAATCTAAAAATTAAAATTCTAAAAAATTTATTTAATGTTGTGCACAATAGTTTGCTTTGAAAAATTTATAAAGGGATGCTTTCAAATAAATAATTTTAAAAATATTTTTTGTAGACTCTAAAAAAATTTTTAAACGTATTTTTTTTTCTTATTGGTTAAATCAAAAATGTGATGCATAATGGTGAGTTAGAATGAAAACAAATTTTTTTTCCTTCATTAAAGATGAAAAAAAGTCTGCAAGAAAGCGGTAATCTAATGGTATTGAACATCCAGAAACAAACAAGAAATCTTTCACCAATTATACACTAAAATATATTGGCAAAACCTTTTTATACCCTTTATACATAATTATATATCTTAGGCTATCTATTTTCCTGCAACTAGTACAGGATGTCAAACATTAAACAGAATCATCTTTTTAAATTCTTAACTATTATTTAATATGGAATTAAACGAATGAGATGTTTCTTATGAATTCATCCGTTCATTAATGCATCATATTATTGAACCCAAACTTCCGTTGTCTGACTGCACTTTCATGCTACTCTTCTGACTTATTTTGGAAGTATTTTTACTATAATTGTTAAATAATTTAATTCAATTATTAAAATATTTTAATTTAAATATTTTCAAACAAATATAAAAAAGGAAATAAAATAATGAAATTTTAATTCAAGTTGTTAGATATTTCTTTAGAAGGACAATCGACGCAAGGACTGCTTCACAACTTTCCTCCGAATACAATATTGTTAATATTTTCAGCACACAAAAAGTACATTAATATATAAATAATTCTAACCGACATTAAACACATAACACTTCGAGATTAAAATTTTTCTAAAAGATCTTGAAAGTCGCTCGTTCTAGTTAGGTCTTTGTCCTCTTAACTTTAGCTTTCTCTATTTTTTTTTTCAAATCTGCTGATATTTTCCTTTTTATCACCAGTAATAGCAATTTATATCTAAATTTAGTTCTAATTCATCAAAATTTACGAATTAGAAATTAAATATAATGCCTTATAATGAATTAATAATAATGGTGAAAAATGGTTACATTTGTGAGAGATAATGGGCATCTTTTATTTGCCAGCTTGACGCAAACTCCCTAAATTAGCTCTTTAATTTGAATTCCAAATCTGGAGTAGTTTATTAAAGTGGTTCTCACATTGTGAAAAGTATCCCATACATAGTTCAGATATTAATGTATAATAGAAAATGTTTACCAATTATATATGGTTAAATGATATTTAAATTAAATGTTTACCAATTTAATTTAAGTATCATTTAACCATTTGTTCAAAATTGTACTCGGATAATTCTGGAATGTTTATTTTTTTTTCTTTTATTACTCATCCTTAAAATACATTTTGCTCCCTTCTAAATATTTTCCTTAAATGGTAACATCACCCAAATTACATGTAGAAATAATAACGCCAAAGATAAATGTTTTATTTAACTATAACTAATATTTATGTACATTTTATTTTTTCACGACTTCTATAAAGGTACACCTGTATATATATATAGATAATTAATTTCTAATGAAAAATTAACTTTTCAATGTTTGATACTTGCCAAATTATTAAATTTAAGAAAACTAAAAATCCATAATTGATATATACATTATTGATCCATTAAATAATGATAAAAATAAGCATTCATCAATAAATATTTTCTTAAATTACAACTTCAAGCATTTTTTTACCTGTATCATACATCATTTATCAATATATATTTAAGAAATTATTTTGAAAAATAGTATTTATATTTTGTACAATTTTAAATATGCATAATATTCAAAATATTATAGATCTGATTTTGAAGATGCGTTATTAATGTCAACTTTTAATTTTGATTTTCATTGTTCCCGATTTAATATTACCCTACAGTGCAATTTTTATTTCCTTAAACTAATCATTTTTAAATTTTTAAAACAGCTAAAGGTATTAACGGAATAATTTATAAAAATCTTAAAAGTGATACAATTATGAAAAATGATTTTGCCTGCATTTTCACATTACTTCAATGTGGATTATTCTTCAATGAGACTTATCTTATAATAACTGGATTTTGTCTAATTTACAGTTTTAAAAATACCAATTTCTAGCTTTTTATCATTTATTTAGTAAAATTCAATAGTTTGAACTAAAATCACATTTATCTTAAATACGAAAATTACTCTGTATGACCACTATTTTGTCTTCCGTTATTAAGTTTAAAAAATATTATATTTAATACTTTGTTCACAAAAGTTGAACACTAAAGTGAACGAAGGCTTTTAACTCTCGACATCTTCATGGGTTCGAATCGTTTTTGATGTATACTATAAAAATTTCACTTTTCTGAAAGTAGGCATCAATAAATTAATTTTTATATAATCATACATAATAATATTACTTCAAAAGGCAAAGGTTTACTGTCTATGAAAATGCTTAATATAATGGTGCTTAATTTAACAATCAGTTTATTTTCACATACTTGAAAATGTACTGTTTTTAAGTTAGATTTGACACTTTACTAAATAAAAAAATATGAGAGGTCTTGAACAAAATATTATTTACTTATATCATAGTTGGCTTAGATAGTTGTTAATTTAGATTGTATGGGGAAGGGTGAAAAAATGGTAAAAAAAATGTACTTTCATAATTATTAAATGGCCTCGAATAAATACAATACTACTTAAATTCTGCAGAAATATTTATTAACTGTATCTGGAAAAAATAACTCTCATTTATTTCATTACATTGTGTACATAATTTGACATTGCAAAAACTTGAAATAAATAATTTATATATAATTTAATCAATATGTATAAATCGAATGACATGAACTCGTTTACAAATTGCACGAAAAAATTATTTTTAGAAAAAACTGGTTAGCTGTGTGCAAAAAACTTAATTAGGGAATTGCTAAATACATGCAAGTCATTTTTATCGTCTAAATGACTTAAAGCAATTCAGAAGAAATTTAACAAAAAAGATGATATATTTTTCTGCCCTAATTGTTTCTTAGTCTTTGGCAATTTTCTAGAATTTAATTCTTCACAAATCCAAATGATTTTTATTACAATAAAATCTTGTAAAAAAATTTTTTTTTCCAAGACGGATAAGTTATTAATTTTTTAGGAATTGGTTAATATTAATCTTTTACATGGAAATGTATTATGCATTTGACTTTTTTAAGTGTATAAATTTTAAGATTATGAACATTGTGTGTTTTTAGTATATCAAAAAAATTTAAAAATTTTGAATTTTATTGTTTTTTTATCTATCAAAATTATCATATTGTAATGAATTTCAAAAATTGCAATAAAATCTGGTGTTGAAAGAATTTTTTAATGTCTTATGGAAAATCTTCCTTTTTTGTCTTAGGGAAAGTTTTTTTTTATAAATGACTTTGTTTTTAGAGTTTTAACGAATATTTTTGTAATTTAAATTTTTAAGGCATTTATTCTTTGTTAGAAAATAAGAAGGATTTGAAATTTTGTTTTAAATGAAAAATATTTTCATTTATAATAACTAACTTCTTGCATTTATAATAAGGGAGATTATTTTTAGAAGACAGTTGAATATATATTTTTGCTGCCTAATTCTGTATGGAATAATCTGAAGTAATCTCTATAATGAATATGGTCTATGGAAATGAAAAGTTAGACGTTTTTACGTTACTATATTTTTTTGTCTCGTATTGAAAAAAACTTAATGTAATTTTGAGTTAATATACATTTAAAATTTGGATTTTTATTTTGGTCAATAAAACTGTGTGGCTCAGTAATACTTTTCATAGACTTTCATAGACTTTTATAGATTGTAGGATAACAAAATATTTAAAATTATTTAGAATTAGTCGAGTAAGTTATGTCATAAAACGATTTGTTTAAAATCGTAGAAATTTTTTTTCATTTTCATTCAAATGTGTGCAAGAATAGAATATTGATTATTTATTAAAAGGCTTTATATAGCTTTTAAGTTTAAATCCAGTCTTTTGATACTTTAAATATTGTTTAAAAAAGTTAGCTTTAAAAATAATAAAAGTAATTTGTGATTCATAATAGCTCATTGGTTGAGACCTAGTTTGTTGTCTTTTTATAAACATGAAAGAAACTGGTTATCATTATTTATCACTGATTAGTTATATTATTTTAACATCTTTGGGTTCTTAATATAATTTTTTGTTGACTTTGTTAATGTAATTTGTTGACATGTAATTTTTTAAATTGTTGGTGAAAATCTTAATTTTTATAAGTTTATGCACGAAATATGAATCTCAAGCAATGATCGTAAAATTATTTTTGTCGCTATTTTATAAATATCAATCTTGAATTAGAAACAATTTTTTAGGTCTACTATTATATTTTATTTGTTACTTTGCAAATGTTCAGAGTCTTAGTTGAAAAACTAAAACTTTCATTTAATTAAAATTAGCACAAAAATGACATTTTTTTGCTTTCGTTTTAGCTTTTTAGTTTGTAAAAGAAGTTAAAAGTCAAGCTTACAGGAATGCGATTTTAAATCTCACAATTTGTAGTATTTTGAAATAACAGACAAATGTTGAGTATTAATATAGACAGTTAGTAATAGAGTGTTATACGGACAGTAGGAATTCTAATGGTTATTAGTTTTCATGACTCATTTCTGATTATATTCGGCACATGTGCCGTCTAATTCATGATTCCAAATTCTAAATTTTTTGACGATGAAGAAATGTTGCCAAGAAGACGTAAATACTAGAGTTACCAAAAAAGAATTTTCTGCATAATTCTAATAAGTCTCCATATGTATGACGTAATAAAGACAAGATTGCTAGACACATAAGAAAATCTGCCAAAAATTCGCCAAACTCAGAATTTGGAATCGTGGTTCATACGGCACCTGTGCCTTACATTCTCTAGGAATTCATAGGTTGTTATCGAGAATTGGTATTCTGTGAATCTAAGGATTAATTTTCTTTCTGAAATATTAAGTGGAAATATGCGTGACATTGTCGAATAAATTATCGAAAACAATTGATAATTGAAATTGTTTTGCTTAATAACGCAATTCGACATTAAATTTTTGTATTTGTAATACCAAATAAATTTAAAACTACTCCAAGGTTATAGGATAAACTCTTTCAAAACTTTCTCAAGACTTGAATTCATCATAGAAATTAAATTTTAAGGATAATTGTCTAAAAGATTGTAATATTCTTTCATTTCAAACCTGACAATGCAATTTGCGAAAATCACTTCTTTGGAACCTAGATTGTGGCTTCAAATATTTAGTCATTGATAAATTTTGTCTGAAGTACACTATGGCAGTTAACGTATGATATTGTCTGGATAATATATCTTAAAAACAGAATTGGACTCGCAAAATAATGTTAAGGAGAAGATTTGAAATTTCTTCTGTAATGAATGCTTCATGATTTGATCCATGAAAAAAGATGTTAAGCAAAATCGTAGAAAAGTATATATATAAGTAAGTTCTTTTAAGATAAGCTTTTTTATATATATTATATGGTTTTTGTGATGTTAAGAAGTGAAATTTATGTAGTTATAAATAGCTTTTGTAATTAAAATGTTATGAAACTCAAAGTTAGAGTTAATTGATTGGGCTAGTGAAGCATTCAAATTTATAAAAATTGAATCCAAGGTAAATCAGAAACAGGGTAAAATTAGATATTTTACATTCCATCAAGAAAAATTTTAAAGCGTATTTATAATATCGAAGACATTTTATCAGCCAAAAAAAAATATTTTTACATCAATTGTAACTAAAAATATTTTTATATTAATTCTAAAAAACATTTTTTAAAGTTTTTATGGATCGTTTTGTGTATATAATTTTTATACATTATCCATATCTTATTTATAAAATATCATTAGCACTGTTGGTAAATAAGGTGCTTATGTTTATATTTCTCTTTAGATAAATATATCAAGAGCCCAATTCATACCAATGTCTCTTTGAAATTTACTTATGTTGAGCTATTATTTTCCAAGTATCATTTATAATATAAGAAATAGAGTTATTCTATAATTAATATGTAAATCAATATATAATATGTTTTAAAAGAAATTGCGATAAATTAATGTAATGAGAAAATATTTAAAATGGAAATCATTAAAATTAGAACTAATAATATATTTTAAAGTTCTTAGAATTCTGTATTTTAGTACATATATAATAAATATTGACTTGCTAATTTTATAGTGTAATCATTGCTTCATAAATTAATGTTGAAATTAAAAGACAAGATAAAATTATAAGAAAATGATGTTTCAATAAAAATACGTGATAATAATAAAAATACGAAGTACGTAATTAAAGCTAGTAACACGCACAAAGAAATTCCTTAAAGGTATAATCAATAAATACCATTATTTAAGTAATAATTTTAGGGATAAAGAATACAGTTCTATAATTCAATGTTTGATAATTCGGCGATTTTTCCTTTTATTTCAATGATATTGATGCAAATTTTTGTGGTTTTATAATGTAAATTTTTGAATGAGAAGTCAAAAACTATCATGTTTCGAAGCTCTTGGATTCAATTTACATCTTGGGTATAACTCTTCGTAAAGGTTTTTAAATCTTCTTTAAAACATAAAAAAAAAAATTTCGAATTAACCTCATCTCCAATTAGTGACAGTAAAGTGATAGAAACCGATTATCGAACACATGGCATTATTTGCATTCTTTAGAATTCGTGATAAGGAATCATATTAAAAATCATGTTCACCTAAGTTTTATTTTTTTTCCACATTTATTTTTATTGCAATTTATTTTATTCTTTTAATCTGGAAAATGATACAATTTCAATCGTTTGACAGTTTTCTCCACTTGTCGTTTGTATATCAAATCTTGATTTTCAATATAAAGGAAGTAACCATTATTTTGTTTAGTAAAAGAACTAAATTTTTCTGGAGTATAAATTGAAACACTTTATAATATAAATAATTCTATTTTTAGATTTTATTTATGAACTATGAAAATTATTTTTGTTTAACAAAAGTTTATGCGTAAAAAAATGCTTCAAAAGTAATAATTGTTGTAGAATTAACAAATGTATTATTTGATAGAAATCTTCGGATTTCTGTTTATGTATACTATTAAAATTAATGTAATTCAAATATACAATACGAAATCTTTTCGTACCATCTACGAAAGTTTATCATAAGATACCTACAAATAAGATTAAGTTATGAAAAGATTCTGAAAAATTGGATATAAAAGATACGTGAAATGTAAACAACATTTGTAAATTATTGAATAAGAGAATTATTAATAAATAAGAAAACTTACAGCCGCTCTGCAAACTTCTCAAAAATAAATTATTCAATAGTGACTACTATTCGAAATAAAAAGTAGATCGAAAATATTTGTTTTCCTATTAACCGAATAGAAAAAGAGAAACAATATGAGGATTTATTTTAGTTTTCTAAAATGTATCATATGTGGATGAGAGAGGGAGTGTGTGTGTGTGAGAGAGAGAGAGGACTGCTTTTAAAGTTGAAATTGTTTATTTAATCTATAAAATTATTTGTAAAAGAAATTATTCTTGAGATGTGTAAGTACCCTTGTAGGATTGTAAAATTAAATACAACTGCAAAACATCTTTCAATATATCCAGCTAATAGATTTTAATGTTGATATAACAATTTATTTTAAAATATTTTTATTAAATGTTTTGGCTTACAAGACCTGTAGGTTTAAGAGGTAATGTGTTCTGATAATTCTAATCGAGCTGGCAGCAGATTGGTTATCAATTTAGCCTTCGATTCTACAGCTTGAGGTTTCGATTCCCGTGTCGGGTAGGGATGTTTGTAGCGATTACGAAAACGCTTTAAGCTGGAACTCCCTGTCTGATTGGGCAAAAAAGGACCAGTAAGCTTGCATAAGGCAAATCACATCAGAAGGCTACTTCCCTAAATATTGCATTTGCTTTTTGATAACTTTTTTGCAATCTGATGCAAAATATGTTTTTGTTATTTTCTTTAAATTTATAAAAATTAGGATAGTAAGAAATTCATATTTAGATAATTTCTTTCATTTATATAATTACAATTACATATTTTAATTATTTACAACTTCAAATATTTTGTTACTTATGGTTATGATAATAATAATATGGTTATGATTTGTTATTTATGGTTGCTTTTCGAACTATTTTTGTTATTTATTTACATATATTTATAAGCACATTCATTATTTCATTCAGAGGGCTTTATTTCTAAATTGTTTTCATTCTTCTTGTGTCATTTAATTTGTAAATGTTAGGAAAACATTTAAGTTTTCATCATGCATAGGATAAATTTCTAAAAAAGTTCTTCACTATTTTTAAAATTATAAAGAATAAAAGAAAAATTGTCACCATAAATTTATTTTTGCTTAAGACGCAAGCACCTTTTTATTAAAAAAATAATTTAAAAAAATTAATTTGATTTAAATGTTTTTTTAATTTTAATTATAAATTAACAGTTATTGCATTTTTCAGCTCATCTGCTTATTTATTCAAATCACCGAATATGAATGTTTGTTGTGACTCATAATAAACTTTAAGTCGAACCAAATTTAAATGCTTACTAGGAAAGTAAAAGTGAAGTGTGAGCCACATTAAGTTTGAGCTCTTAACAATTCGAGAATTTAATTAAGTTATATAATTATTGATGACAGATATCTGACGGGGACCAATTGATGAATTTTAAATTTGTGACCAAATCTTCAAGAATTTTTATAAAGCATGTGATTCACGAAAATTTAATTTAATAATTGTAAAATGTTAATTTATTGTTCATTTCCGACTTGCACCAATGGCAAAGAATTTTATAGTTGAGGAAAATTTCACACATGAGAGGAGACCATCAAAATAAAAACTTTGGTTTAAAACTCAAAAATTTAATGAAGATACCAGGGTTTTGCTGCATTACCTCTTACAGAAATACAAGGTATGAAATATACAGGATACGAAACAATATGTTCGCGTAGTACATATTTAGCAGTAATTAGTTTTGATGTCCGATTCAGACTATTTTTTAAATATTCGATTACGATTTAATCTTGATATATTGTTTGGAATGGAATAAAATCAGTTTGTGTATGTATTTATGTTATTCTGGAACTGATTTGCGTATTTAATTAATGAAAAAATTATTCTTCAGAAAATTGACATGAGTAAACACAATATATAATCGCAAGATTTGCCTTAAAAGCATATATTTTTGTGGTATAGTGTTGAAAAAGCAAGTGTTCCAAAAAGAAAAAACTAATAAATCGTTTGCAAAGCGTAATGGAAAAGTACAAAAATATTTTTACGAGAAAAAGTGTAAGGTCTTTTCAGGATCAGCGTTGTCCCCAATGTTGCTTTAAACGGTTAATTAAAGGAGTTCAAACACCATTTTGGATCTTCTACTGTTTTGACTAATCAAATGAGGTGTTTTCATTATATCTAGAAGATATGCACCAAAATTTTAGTAACAAATGATTCCATCTCCTAAAGTGTATTTTAAGTGTATCATTAGCAGATAACCTGGTAAAGTTCTAGAAATACTATTTTATTTTTGAATTTTAGGAACATTTTCAATTTTAGGATTATCTGATAATTTTTTTTTAACTATTTGTAGTTTATAAATTTCTATCCTTCAACTACCAATATTCATAAAATTTAATCAAATTACTGCAATGAACTTCAAAAGTTTACAGAATCGACCAGGTCGCTAAACGATTATCGCTCTTGTGTTCCATTCACGTTGATTCTATTTTCATCTTCGGTGTGGTTGTTTGCATTAATTTGGAATCCACTTAAAACTAAAGTTCCATTGAATTAAGAGGCCATCGAGTGATGAATACACCAAACTTGCCCAATATAATTAAGAGTAGTCAGAAATTGATAATTAGAAAGTATAATCGAGATCGCCTTTTTGATAATATGTTTATTGCCAAAAGTGTAAGAACTTTATATTTAATTTACTTTTTTGCTCATTGATATTTGAATGATATATCGAGTTAAATGAATCTCCTTTTAAACTATAATTTCATTTTCATTATTTAATTTTTTTTCTTATTTAGATTAACTATTTTCTAATAAACATTGATATAATCTACTATCAACATTTTTCAAAAAGACTTACAAATTAAGCTTATCATTTTTTAAAAAAAAAATTATTTTATTTTATAAGCATAATAATTTTTAATATCCAATTTATATAGCTGTTATTTGGATATTATTATTTATCAACAATTAACTTCGCTTAGTATAATAATCTTATAATTATGCTTCCTCTGTGACATAAATTTCGAATTACCATAAATTTACATAAATTTTATGGCTTCTAATGATTTATAGGATTTCTGAACGTTTTCTGAAAAAAAAAAAAAAAAAAAGATTTTCAGAATGTTTTGTTATTAAGAAGTTATTCGCAACGTTTAAAAAAAGTGAAATATTGACCGTAGTTAAAGTAAATCTTGTCGTATAATGAATGTAATTATGCAGTTATTAAACACAGAGATAAATTTTTTCTTCGGGAAAAAGTGTTAGGATTTCTTTTAATTACATTTTATTTACTATGTTTTTCATTTCCTAAGGAATTACTGCTAATGATCTATTCATGCATCTGAATAATATGTATGTGTGTATAGTAGAATGAAAATGCAAAATTCTATCATATGTGAAAATAAGAGAAGTCTTGGTTTTTCATTAAAATATATAACATTTATTCTTAAATGTAAAAATTAGTCCACTATGATTTCCATTTAACTATTGTAATATAGCAGATTTTTAATTAAATATTCAAATTTATGTTCTGAAAAGAAACTTGAAACGTTTTTAAAATTTGAAATACTTTTTGTGATTACCTTAAATTTTCCATCATATATAAGCTTTTCACTAAGCAATTTTAAATAAATTAAATATATGTGTTTGAAAATGGGCTATTTGATAAGAGATGAAGATATTCGTGGTTTAATTTTTTAAAATATAATTGCTAATTATATGCCTTTATTCCACTGCTTTTACACTTAGTCTTGGTCGAATTAGTTCTATTGTGTAAAACGTGACCTAGAGTGACACATTTAATCCTTATTTAACTGGTACCAACCTTTTATTCTACTTGCTTGAAATTTTTTAAAGGGACATTAACTTGGAAAATTTCACACATTACATAAATTTATTGATTTCATATAATTACTTTTTGGACAGCAACTATTTAAGCCTTTGTCAATCGTCCCAGTTATTAGTAAAAAATGGACAAAACGAAACGTTATACATATTTTGATGAAATTTCTCCTTTAAATCTCGGCTATTTTTTTTTTTTTTTACAATTAAATATAAATTGATTAATAGGATATATAGATTTAAATATTTTAAAAAGTGTTAGTAAATTTTTTACACCAGTTATGTCAAAGGCTCACCTTAGCCTAGTGGTATGTCTGTGCTCTTCAGAGGATAAGGTCCCGGGTTCGATACCAGCCACTGTTGAACAAATGGAAATGAATGCTTCATGCAAATGGTGCTCCATCTTTCTGCATCCATATTCTTCAGGGTGAGTGCTTGGAAGTTTTCCGGGCTTCCCTCATGAAGCACGTGAATATGGCTGACTACCTATAAAAAGTCTTTGCAGAAAGCAATTTAAGTGCTAAAATGCCTTAGAATGGAACGCAATATCAAAACTGGTTTTGTCGTTTAATTACTTGATAAATAAAGCGTTACCTGAATATTTCATATTTTTATTATAATAAAAAAATGTCAGTCTGTTTTCAATACTGCACTTCCTGTTTTTAATTTGATTCAGAATAACCAGTAATAACTTTTTATTATTTTTTTAGTTGCTGTGTTGATTATATTTTAAAAAAAAAACATTCAATCGATATCTTTTAAACATATGTATCAGAATGAGTTCTCTTCGTGTAATTGGTATTGTAAGAATGTACGAGTTAGGAAACAGTTCTTGATTTTAAAACTGAGAACTAATTTTTTAGTATATAGATACTAAGCAAATGATTAGTCTGAAAGTCTTATAGGTAAAATATTAGGTTTTCTGCCACGCTTGTAGAATAATGTGTGTAAAATAAATAAATAAATAAAAAGCTGACATTAAGACTCTGAATTGAAATAAATAATTATGTGGATCAGCTTATGGTGGATTCAGAATTTCTAATTTTAATAAGCAGAATTGGAAAAAATATCTTATTGATACTGTCATCATGTTATAACACATGAGATGATAATTGAATTTCATACATTAATCTTTTAGTTATATATTTTTTTAAGGAAAAATTTAATTTCTGTAAAAAAAAGTAACGTTTTTCATTTAGTCATAAATATTAAAAATTACATTTCGCCTTTTTTTTTAAGTTACTACAATAATCCGATGGTGAATCTTGCCCTGTTTGAAATTCTGTGGTAATCTTAATATTTTACTGTCCCTTAATAAAGGAAACCCATTTACGTCGCACTCGTTTGAACAACTAAATGTGCGTTCATGTTTATGCATTCATTACTATTTAAGCTCTATAATTGCTGCAGTTGAGTGTTGTCCTCTCAAGAAGTTAATATAGCGAGTGCGGAACACATAACCCAGTTGCTTTGGTGCTTCACTTCTGGAGACAGTTATCGAGAGTGTCGTTCGCGCCCATGAATACCGCTCACATTCTCAAATGACGACATGGCGACCCATGTTCACAACTGGTCGATAACGACACATTTGGTGCGACTGCAGCAACTCTAATGACCACTCGCTCTCTAATTATACTTCCTCTGCCATCACAACGCGCCGCCCTCCCCCTCGGAGCCTGCAAGTCAGTTGGCGTTCGATCATCTGTTTCATGGTACAGCGCAACGTCCGCTCCCAAATTCCTTAATAATGATCATTTAACTCCAATTTCAAATCATTGCCACTAATTCGATACATTACCACTGTATGCAAGCAAGCTCTGTGAACGGTGGTTTTTAGTATCTTCGGATTATACTCAGTACAGCAGATAAAATGCTATCCACAAATGTATTTGAAGCAGTAAAACGAAACTGTCCAACTAGTTTTGTGTTGCTTCTGGTCAGGAAACGAGGAATTAGTTTAGAAAATCTAATTTCGATATGTTCTATCCATAATATTCCCTTGAATCCGAATAATTCACATGGTTTCCAAACAAAGAATGTGAAATAATTCAATCAGTTTGATTCTGAAGACTAATTTGTATTTTTACTTCCCAAAAACATCCTTATAGTGTGCATTCATTGCTATACGTTTTAAGAATCATAAAATTCTACTTCCTTGTTTAATTGGTTATTAAGCTTTTTTGAGGATTTAGGAATCTTGCTTTTCTCATTTGTAATATCAAATGATTAAATAATATTTTTGTTCAAAAATACAGTTTTATTTCCCATATCATTTTTATAGTCATTTCAAAGCATTTTTAGAATTATAAATTCATACTTATTGTTTAAATGATCTGTTTTAGTTTTTACATGTCAAAAAATTGCGTTCTAGTTTAGTTTATTATTGTTTTCTGTCGGTTTCTTAAAATCCAAGTTTTAATTCTTAAATAAACATAAATAAAACACATTCAATTATTACTATGAAATTTCAAAATGTGGAACTGGGAGTTAGAGCTTCTGAGTAGAGTGTTTTGAATGGAGAAATGTTTAGTTATAATTTTCAAAAATGTCTTGGAAGTCATGGATTTCTATGACATTGAATCGTTATAGGAACTTAAAATCATTGCCATTGTCCCTCAGTGCTGGAGAAAAATAATTTATTGTATTATCAGTGTAATTTTGTTAGAAAATATGATTCAAGTTTTAGTGTGATTTTCTTAAAAATATAAAGATCTTAAAACACTAAATTTGATATTGCTTCAGAATCATTTTTTGATAATATTTTCTCCTCGGTAGTATTTTTATATTCTGATGTAATAAAATTACTTTTTAATACACATAGTTAATAGGTGATCGAAATTATTTGAGAAAGAATTTTTTTAACTTGTATTTCAGAAAAATTGGTAGTTAAAATTTTGGAGATATATTAAAATTGATATTCTATTTTAGAAATAATAAAATAAAATTAATTTTCTCAGGTTAGTAGTAAACTGTATAGTGTATTTTATACAGTAAATTACGAAAAATAAGTTGTTATTAAACCATTTCTTTTATGTAAATTTAAGAACTAGAGTAAAAAGTTTTTAAAAAATAATAATTTTACATATTTCGTTAAAAAGTAGAATATTTTAAATTAAGCACAGAATACTTTTACTTTCTCTTGTAAAGAATTAAAATGTTTGAAATTAGATTTCCAGTTTATTAATTAATTTTTTTTTTCTTTCACCATTTTTCAAAGTTCTATCCCATTGAATATTTAGTATATTATTTTATCGATAGAGGGCAGCACACTTGAAATATTTAAAATTTTTATTCAAATGTTAACTAATGCATGAATTAATACATATTTTCAATGCGTTCAATTTTCATTGCTTATATTCCTTAATCAGAAACTGTGTATATTTTCACACCTAACAATTAAAAAATTAATTCGGTTTTTAATTGGTCATAATTATTTAGTAATCATTTGAAAAAATATTTTTATTGATAATGTTTTTAATTACTTTTAATTATATTGATTATAATAATTAAGATTCTTATTAATTTATCGTCTAATATATCCGATATTTTTTAAATATCACTACTTTAACTATGACGCAATCGTAACTTTAACTACCAATTTAATTGTCGATGCAACGTAGACTAGGGAATTCTACTTTTTGAACATAATTCATCAAACAAATTTGAGTTATTCATTTTTTTCGTCATAATTTTGAGAGCTAAAAGAATTTTAAAAATTTTCATTCAATTGCAAACAAGACTTGTATGAAAGTTCTAACTGCTCTCATGTTAATTGATTATCTTAGTGAAAATAATATTTAAGCATCAGTTTTATTATGAATTATTTTATTTGGTTGTAAAACCACATTGTTTAACAAGAAATTGTTATTCTTTTAATAAAAATATAAGTAAAACGGACATTATTCTTTAAACGGATATCTTTTAATATTTATAATAATAAAAGTGAACAATTAAATACGAAAAGGAGCTACTAACATTTCGGGATGTACAATTTATAAGTATGTGAAAATACTTGTAAGAAATAAAAAAAAAATTTTGTTTCAACTAACCCCAAGCTTCCCAACGTGTGGTCCGCGGACCTCTTAGGGATCCGCCTTTATTTTAGGGGGTCTGTGGCCACGTTTCCTTAGTGTTGACACGCTGGTAGTTTAGTGCCGATGGATGTGGCCTCCCTGCTCGACTTTTTTTTAAACTCTAGAGTTTGCGTGCGCGCCGGTTCACGGTGCTCGAAGTGTAGAAACCTTTTAAACATAATCTTCGGAAATGGCGCGAGCTCAGCCGACGTATCTAAGTACTCATTGCCTCGTATGCAAACTCCTCGTTTTGTGTGAGGCGTACGGTCGCCCATATTTTCTTGTTTTTCTCGAGACGTCATTCAGTGTTAAACTTCTTTCGTGAGTGCACCATTTACTTTTTGCACAGTTTATTATTTCTATCGTAAACCGGTGGCTGAAGTCGGGATCATTGAAGAAGCTAGCATTTTCTAAATCGTCTTCACAGAAAGGAAAGCTCCCGGTTGAAATTAATGATGGAGGAGGACGGCCAAATGAAGAAGTCGCATGAGACTCCACAGCCGGATTTATTATGAGAAAGCTCTTCAAGTTCTCGATTAGCTGCAGTACCCTGTGGAAGTGGAATAACTAAAAAGCGTTAGTACAACGAAAGTTATTTAAAAATGGGCCTTATAGAGGCAGAGGACGGTAAAGCTCAGTGTAAAATTTGCGCACGTGTCCTTCCGAACAGTTCGATGGTTCCAGTTAAATTGCGTCGTCATTTTGAGGGTAATCACCCTGACCTCCATACTAAGGAGATCGATTTTTTCAAGAGGAAGAGCACTGAATTAGCTGCTTCTCAACATTGCATGATAACTCATGCAAAAACAATTAATGAAAACTCACTAAAAGCTTCTTTCTTGGTGAATTATCGAATAGTAGAAACAGGTAAAGTTCATACCATTGCGGAAACCCTCATAAAACCATGTGTTAGCGACATTGTTTCTTGTTTGTTAGACGAAAAAGCAGTAAAACTTTTATCTTCAGTGCCACTATCAAACAATACTATCAAGAAACGGATAGTTCATATGTCAAATGGTGTTAAAGAATCCCTGGTTTTTCGGAACCAACACAATTCATTTGCTCTCCAAATGGATGAATCTACTGACGTTGCGGGATTAGCAATTTTATTGGATTTTGTTCGTTATTCATACTCGGGACGTTTCGAAGAGGACCTTTTATTGTGCAAACCACTCCCTGACCCTACAACAAGTGCTGAACTATTTGGCTTAGTGGATGATGTTTTTTAAGGACGAACGAAATTCCATGTTCTAATTGCATCTATGTGTGCACAGAGGGTTCAATGGTCGGAGTGGTAAAAAAAATAAAAGAAAGCGCGAAGGATTGCAATAGTAGTGATTGTGATCTCTACAGACATGCTTTAGCTATGAAAAAAATGCCTGTATCTTTCTGGAAAGTTTTAGATGAATCTGTTGGAGTTATTAATTACATAAAATCATGTCCTTTGGAGTCGAGACTTTTCAAGATACTGTGTGAAGATATGGAAAGCTTTCATCATTCTTTGCTTCTGCAGAAGTGAGGTGGCCCTCACCAGGGAATGTACTCTCTCGATTATATGAATTACGTTTAGAAGTCCTTGCTTTACTTTTAGACTGCCATAATACCAAATTAGTTGAGATTAATAATGATGAAAGCTGGTTATATATATTTGCTTATTTGGCAGATATTTTCCACAAATTGAGCGAAATGAATACTTCACTTCAAGGGAAAACTATAAGAAAGATCACTGCAAACGACAAAGTTCGAGTGTTCAAGAGAAAATCAATTTTTATTCAGAGTGTAGAAGAGGTTGAGTGTTTCCGCCTTTTCAACGATTTTTTGAAAGACAGGACATTGCAGCTTGGGAACAATTTGTTTCATGAAATCCTTGAACATCTTCGAAGCTTGACGTCATCGTTGGGACATTATTTTCTAACAGCTCAAGAAGAGGAGCTGCAGGAATACGAATGTGTGGTCAACCCATTCGCTGTATCCAAAAAGCCGAACATACTTGAATGAATATGAGTCCTTGATAGAAATTGCCACAGACTCAACCTTGAAGTCTACTTTCGATAGTGATGGTTACTTACACTTTTGGATACGATTGGAAAACAAAAAAATTTTACCCCCTTGTTGAAAAAACAAAACATGTTCTACTTCCATTTTGCCGCAACGTACATGTGTGAATCCGGATTCTCGATATATGCCGGCAACAAAACCATGTATCGAAGCTGTATAGGTGCTGAATATGACATCCGTCTCCAGTTGTCAAGTACTGAGCCAGACGTTTTCAAAATTGTGTCATCAGAAGTAACCTCAACTTTCACATTAAAATTCCATTATTATTCCTACAGACTCATCTCTAGTAAAGAACGCATTGTGTTTCGTCAACGAGCAGGGAATGTTCCTGGACTCTATAACTTTTGTATGTATTTGTATTTTCTATAAGTTAATAATTAATTGAATTCTGTTTGCATTGTTATTTTTGTTCTGAAAATTAAAATGCTATTCAACGAATGCTGCCTATCTTTGTAATATATTCCCCTTTACTCATTTAGAAATATGACCTGCTTCATGTGTTGAAAGATGTGAGTAAATCTAACAGCAAGTATTTGAATATAGTGTGGGAGTTCAGATTAATGGAAGCGTAGTTAGTTTAAAGATTTTTTGTTTTTCTATTCATCATTAAATCAAAGACTCTTGATTCACTGTGGGATTATTGAAAAAAAAATGCCACCTGCATTATGGAATTTTTAATTGTGATGGGCTTCGAATTGAATTTTACTAGTTACTGTGCGCTCGACTAACAGGGGTCCACCGTGAATTTTTGCCTATAAAAGTGGTCCGCCAACTAAAAAGGTTGGGAAGCCCTGAACTAACATATTTCTTAATGAAAATTAGCTTCAATGCTGTTTTTAAAAATGTCTCTTGACATGGAAAGGAATTTTTTCACTATCTTTAAATTTCAAATGAAGATAGGAGCATAAAATTATCTTGTTGATAGAAATTAATCACATATTTCATGTAAAGTTAGTAAAGATTTACATACACAATAATATACATATATGTATAAGTAATATGTTAATTGACTGACGAAAAAATAACGAAATCTTATTTTTCAACTTTTTCTCTGAAGCCCAAAAACATTTGCATTTTCATCATTTATTTAAACGAGAAAACAAAAGAAAAAGAATGCATTTAAAGTTTTCAGAAAATTTATTTTTTCGTTAATTTTAAACAACTCTTTAAATACCCACAATTGCATGAAAATGTACAATTCGGATAGTTAATTATCTAATTCGTGAAACGCATACATATTGTGCCGAACTTCGGGGTTCGTGTGGATTGAGAGTTGAATAAAGCAACCACTCAATGAACACAAGACTTTTATTCGTAAAAAAATTTCACTAGATATACCAGCTGTAACAATCACAATTATACAGCTACAATTCATCGGATAAAATAAGTAACAGCTTCTAATCACAGGTCTCAAATACCTCAGGCAGAAAACAGCTTCTCTAAACTAGCAGTCACGACTAATCGTCTTCACAAAACTAAAACTTTGTCGGGCTGCGGTATTTATACCTGATTTGGCGGGGAAATCTACTAATTTCGCCAAGGCTCTGGAAGCTTCTAGGCTATCTCGCTAAATATTGTTCCTAGAGCTTAGGTGATGGATGTTTCCAGAAGTATCTATTTCTCACCAAGTCGCCAATAATCTCGCCAACTGTCGCCAAGTTTTCTCGCCAAAACATCGCCAAGTCACCAAATTATAAGAAAACCCGCTTTTAACGTATAGCACGTCTAAATACCGCAATTTTTGCCCAAAATGTGAGTATTTCCGATTTGTCTGAGATATTTTAAGACATATACAATAATTATTTATATATTTGTAACAATATAATAGATCATAAAAGAATTTGCATATATTCGATGCAAAAATTTGCATAAAATATTAGCTGTAATTTTGCTGAATTATGTTATGCTGACAGTTTTATTATATTTGAAAAATAAAACTGTGAAATTATTAACATATTTCTCCAATAAAAAATTTTGTGCAAGACATTTTTTATAGAAATTTTATAAATCAGATTCTGAGTATGACCTTATAATTTATTTATTTATAACATATCGATAAAATTGGTATTTATTTCCTTCTGTAACTATAAAGATTTTTCAAAAAACATTGTATTGATGTAATTGATATGGAAATAAGTCTTACAATTCAATAATTTTATGAAAAATAAGCAATGTTTTAAAATTAAAATTCGTTACTCAAACTCTTGATTGCGTTTCCGATTTGATTTTTGAAAAATATTTTAATTCACCTTGCTATGTACTGATTATTTTTATTAACCATTTAAAATATTTTCACAGAACATCTTTTTTAACAATTTGAAAAACTTAATACTTTATTTCAGGTTTCTGAAGGGATGTAATAACACTGAAAATGAGAAGTAATGATCTAATTTACGTTATAGTTGAATCATTTCCTCTGAAAATTATATTAACATGAACTAAATTATAAAGTTCATAGATAAATAATACAAAAAGTCATATATAATATCTAAATTAATTATTCAACAATATAAAATCTTTTAGAAATCTTAAATAAATTAAATAAAAAAGTAAAGTTATTAGAAATGCTCAAATCAGAAAAATATTTTGATACTTTTATGAAA
This sequence comes from Latrodectus elegans, assembly GCA_030067965.1. Lineage (NCBI taxonomy): Eukaryota > Metazoa > Arthropoda > Arachnida > Araneae > Theridiidae > Latrodectus > Latrodectus elegans. The sequence continues at coordinate 56,600,875 of CM057820.1, forward strand.
CGTTTTTCATGAGAATAAACAAATCATTTAATAAACAAAGGAAAACGATTAGAGAAAAAATTAGAACAAGCAAATATGGTAAATAACAAAAAGAAAAATGTAAACGAAACAAAAATAATAAAAATCATGAAAAAAAGAAATAAAACTTATTACTTCTCATCAGTGACTAAATTGCATAATTTAAATAAAAATTATTTTATAATAAATTTAATTATATTTACAATAAGTTTAAATTTATTTATGTAATATGCATATAGAAGAATATATTATTTGTTGCTTCATTCTGCCCCGAGGCCTGAGCTAGGCTTTACTAGTTAGATAGAAAGGTCTTCATTAAGAAACAAAGACCAAGCAGGACCCCTCCCCCAATACTTGGCCTGCCACCCCCAGTGGTATCATTTCACATAGAATATATTGCAACCAGGATATATTTAACCTGCCTCTGCTCTGCCGCCATTAACTAACAGATGAATGCCTTGGATAGTTACGAATTGATTACTTCCCGATTTCAAGAGCGAAGACTAAACCAGGTCACTGCTGTCCATATTTATTTTGTAACACTTACTTCCATTAATAAGCATTGTTAAAGTTGACGTTTTTTTTTTTTTACCAGTTTATGCGTACAATTTTTATCTAGAGTACGAATGTTTTCCGAGTAATTAGTAATTTACTTTAAATAAGTTCTGAGGGGTATTTGGGCATTAAAAAAAATTGAAACTAAGTATCAAAAGTAAGAAGAATGTACATGAAAATTAAGAGTTAGATTATTTTATCAAAAGTTTTCAATACATCAGACTTCTTCTAGGTGAACCGAAGTTTTATCGTTTTCACTATAAAACTTTGGTTCACCTAGAATAAATTAAACTTTGGATAATTTTATAATAAATATAAAATAAAAATTATTAAATTCTTGACACATGGCTGTTTTGATGCTTAAAACTTCTTTCAGTGGCCTACGAGATGATGCTATACACTTGTGTTAATGGTATCCTGGGTGAAGGTACACTTGAGTTGGCTGAGAAATCAATTTTAAAGGGTATTTCGGGTCGCATTATTGTTTTGAATCACTATCCATTGAGAACTTTCTTGTTTGGAGCTAAGACATTACAGTCTCAAAGTCAGAAGTCAGGAATCTATGGGGATTGTTCAGAGACACTAACGAATTTTTTTCCTTATGTTTTGCATGTAACAACCACGCGAAGAACATTATTAGGCAAGTGAATATTCTCTCGTGTAAGTTTAACAAATTACTTGTACATGACCTTCGTTCTTAGTTTATGTAATCTGAGATAGCAGCTGATTATATAGTAGCTTTGTCCGAAGTGGATAACATAATTATGTTTAATAAAGTGGACATCGAAGTCGAAGAACACGTTAACATGAGTTTGCCAGTCTTAGACGAATGAATCTTTGTTGTGGTGATGAAGAGAACTCCCTTTCTTTCCTAACTGATGCATCAGATGGCCAGATCATTGTGATGCGTCGTCGTTGATTATGCATGTTCCATGGAAACACGTGTGTGATAATTTGTCAACTCCGGTGTGGTTCACCGTGCTTTAATAATACGACACTGATTTTCAAAGCTAAAATTTCTAAATTCACTCTTGACCCCTATTGACCAATGGGAGGTAGATGTTGCAATTTTGATTTCTGCATGCGTGTCTGTCTAGGTGTGTGCTTGGGAGTTTTGTAGGTTTTCTCTCTTGCGACATGTGAATACAATTTGCTATCTACACAAAGATCTCCCGGAAAGCAGTTACGTGATGAACGTGAACAATACCTCACGACAGTCGTAGGATGTTAGATTGTCCACAAAATGGTGTCAGTTTCCCAATGCTTGCATCATTGATCGCAAATTTCTCTTTATGGCAACCTTTCAGCAGAATTGTGTGAACTCTATGTTTTCTCTTAGATATTCCATCCTCTCCCGCTCGTCGCTAATTCATATTTTTAAATTTAGCAATTCAATGAGATATTCGCAGTCGTGGTAACTTCCTTTTGAGAACTACATGTGCTTGATCTGATCGTGCCTCGTCTTTCTATTCCTTCATACTTAAAAAATGTTGCACCATTGAAGTATACACGTGGCACACACTCTGCCATAAATATTTTTGAGGCAACTATAATTTCTCCAGCATTCAAGTTTTTATCTTCTCGATTATACTCGTCACAATATTTGAAATTATATCTGATATGAATGACGTCGTTTAACTCACCACACAATCATCTGTCTTCATTTGAAAATATGTTTCGTTCTCTAAAACTCTAGGGGAAAATGCTATTTTCTATTTAAAATGATGGAATCCCAACCGTGTCAGTTTTTATTTTAGAAGTTCATGTATATAATTAACGTATATTTAGATTTTTTGTACGTATTGACATATACAAAATCAAAAATAATTTGAATTTGTATTAATTTCATTTTTTTAAAATTGTTAGAAAAAGAATGTCCTGCATTTTATAAGTCATTTATGATCTTAAGTGGTAGTTAACTTAATGAATTATAATTGTGGATTATATGCATAAAACCATGATTTAAATGTTGTGTTATGAATTTGTTATACATGCATCAGTGCTATACTAATTTTTGACTAGCAAAATTATTTTATATATTTAATTTCTTTTTGGTTTAAAATTTATTGTACTTTCAAAATTTCATTCATATGTATTTGATAGTTTACTAATTTTTCCTATTGAATTAACTTATTAAGGGAACTTGAAGAAACTATCATAAAATCAATTCGTCACTTCATAAACCGCCCAAAAATGTCTAAATGGAAAAAGTGTCAATTAGTGATTATATTTTTCCGAAACAAAATGAAGATTTAGATATTTGCTGCATCCAATTTGTCATATTTTTATCTTTCCTTTGTAATGAAACTAAGGAGAAGATTATATGCTTGCATGCTAATGTCAGAAAAAAAATTGAGGAAACCTTTTAGTTACTGAAAAGATTTTTATATTTAAAAAGTTCTTGATGAGAAAGTTGAAATATGCATTTCAAACATTTTTATGATACTTATTTGAAGTACTGTGTTCATTATGTTTTGAAATCAGAATTTTTACCTTAGTAATACTTTAAAAGATCTTCATTTTTAAAAGGATGCCGCTTTTAATGTTTTATGAACTTTACCATGCTGTTAATGGCTTATAATGAATGTTTTCTTAAAGCTTAATATTAAGATATTTCGAGGGATAAATTTTTTTCTACTTTTGTAAACATTTAAAACATTCTTATAACGGACAGATTATTGTAAAACTCTATAATTAAATATCAAAGGTATAAGAAGCTTTGTGTGAACATCATTTGAAACAAATATAAAGGAAAATAACTATTTCCTCTTGTTTTTAAATCTAGTTTCTTTTAACAATAAGTACCAGTGAAATTACAGTTTGCGTGTATTCAGGTTTTTAATTTTTACTTTCTCAGAATTATTTTTTCCCTCAAAACACACTTGGCTTTAGTAAATAAGGAACTAAACCAGGCATTTGCAATTCTAACTAGAAAAAACAGATTCCAGGTTTCTTTTAAAGTATTTAATTTTAATTTCTGTTCTTACGAAGATTACTTTAGCAAGACAAGCAGACTATGTTTTGAAAGTAATTCTTTTAGTAGTGGCGTCGTGTAACTACTTGTATTGATTCCCCCTTTTTTCCCCTTATTACCTTGTAGCCAAATTTGATCTAATTCTGGGATGAGATGGTAGATTTTCCCCTTTCTCCCGATTTTATTCGTCTGTGTGACTCCATGGGGATTTACGAGTTGATCTTGTAGTAGAGCACCAAACACAAAAGGGAAGAAATGCTCGGAGAAACCGTTTAGTGAGATTATACGGATCCTACTGTTCGTATTTTATTCCCTTTTTTACTTTTTGTTTTCTATCGGCGCCTGTATACTTTTGTATGCGACCCTTTTTTTCTTTTTCTTAGCCTGAAAAAATAAAAAAATCCCTTTTGGTTCTGTGTTTTCCCCTCGAGGGATGTCTTTCCGCTCGTGTGATTGCGCCAAAAGAATTTTTGAGTTAGCAACTTGCTGTTGTTGCCGGGAAAGGTGGAGTTGTTGGCGGAAAAAAAGGCCTATCTTGGTTTCCAGAGGGGTTTTTCAAAGATGTGTAGTTTTCCATAGGGGATGCGTTGCTATTGGATAAGCATTTCATTACTTATTGGCTTAAAAGTACCGGCAACATAAAAGCAAATTAAAACGAGAAGGGTTAGTTGTAACATTTCGACGGGATTTTTTCCCTTGAATTTCAAGGAAAATTGATTAACTGTAGTAGGGCATTGTTCATTTTAGACTTATTCTTCTTGTAAAGCTGAACCTGAACAAAGAATTAGCTTTTGTATTCGTTAATTAATTTATTATTTATAATTTTTTCTTCAAGAGTTCTGAGGGCCGACTTAAATCCTATTACAACATTTGAAGACTTTATTTATCTTTTATTTCATCATCATAGTTGACTTATGATGAATATGTTTCATAGTTGACTTATGTTATCAGGATGCATTTTAAACTCTGGTATTTTACAGTCAAGCAGTAATTTTGCTTTTAAAATTCCTGTTTTAATTTATCAGGAAAAATTTTATTTTTAAATAAGTCAACTGTGTATTATTCAACAGTTATGTATTTTTATTGTTTCTAATTTTGCTTTTTGAGTGTACTGTTCTTTGCTTTTCCATCTATACCTTATGATGGTTCGATTAAATTTAAATTATAAAATAAATTAAATTTTTTTTCTCCAGTATCCAGTACCAAAAGTCAAGTATTTAATTTTTTCAAAGATTTGGTTGGTTTTCATAGACGTTTTAATCATTAAAAGTTTTTTTTTCTTAAAAAATTTATCGACATTTCAAATCAATACTTAAGTTCAAATAAATTAGTGATTATTTCTTAAATTAAGAAAATAATGTATCGGTGAAAAAATATTAACTATGTATTCTGTTTTTGTGTATCCAAATTCTGAGCTCTTAATATAAAGGTTTTCAAAAATATCACTTGTGTGTCTTAAGATCTCAAAAGAATAAATCTTAAGAAAATTTCTTATTAGAATCCAGGTGTATTAGACTAACTTATAAGATTTTGATCTTCAATAAAACTAGAGGTCTATAAATCCAAATCGGACGGCATAGAATTGAAACCTAAGAGGATGGACTATATTTGTACCATTATCTTCATAAAAGAAATTAAGTGATAAAACTTAAATTATGATTTGAGACATTCATGAGTTTTTTTTATTTCTTTACACTTTGTGTAAAAAAATTACATCTTTAAAATGTGTTTTAAATTTATTTTTTATTTTACAAATATAATATGTTGTAATGTCAGTCCTATATTAATCCGTATATTATTTAGTGGATTACTTTTTCCATTTTATTTGGGGAGCATTTCTAATGTTTCCTTAAATCATACCATTTTAATTTACTTTTGTGTAAAAATAGTCAGGAGCAACCAACTAAACTCAAACTCAAATATACTTTGATGCACAACGTGTCTCGTAATACTAATCCAAATTCAAATAGTACAAAACTAAATTGTTTGGTAAAAGAATGTAATCAAAATTATGTTTTAATGTGCAGTGGAGTAAATAAATTATTTTAATCGGACCAACCAACATTTTTAACTACGTAGTATTATTATATACACACATGAAGATTAATTTGCAAAGAATTGTTTCAATCATTTTTTGTGTATCAGGTTAAAAACTAATCAATAATTGAATATGTAACATATTCAGAGATAAAGCTGTGTATTTTTTAAATTACGGTGAAGTTTATTGAAGCTTGAAAATATATTCATGATACTTTTTTCACTGTCTGTCGATGTTTCAGATTTTTCCCCTTACTTTGAATAACTTCCCAAGTAAAGGCTTTAAAAATAACGAACAAGTTGGAGAGGCCTCAGAAGAAGGTAGAAGAGAACTACCCTCGTTTCACTTTTAAGAGAAAACACGTTTATGGTTCCTTGCCTCTAAGTCACCAGGGGTATTTTTCATTTTCGCCGAGGGCTTTTCTGACATTGTTTCTTATCCGAAAACTATTCAACACTAGCTGCAGATAAAAACATCCGCCGAAATTTGAAAATGGCTTTTGGCTTTGAATGTCGTTTATTCTTATTCATGGTTTTGCTTGATGGAGTCGCAATATTTTTTCTTCTTCGTCTCGTTTTTACCATCCTTTTCCTTTACTCGTCAGACGATCGAAAAGAATGGGATTTTATTTGTTCTCGGATTCTCCAGGAGGACACAAAGGACGTGCAAAGGGAAGTTGGTGCGCCCTCTTCAAATGTTATGAGTGCAATATTTTTACTCGTTTTGAGTGAGCGCACATATTTTTTATTTTGTGAATGTCTGCATCAGTGCATTGAAGTGAAGGATAACAAATATTGTTTCCTTCCATCTCCTCTTGACTGTTTTGGAGAACTCTTCACCGATGAGCACATGGGCACTTCAGAGAAACTTCTCAACAAACATTTTTATTTTAAATTCCCAGTTTTTTGATATTTTATATATTTTTTTTATTATCTACCATTAAAGTATTCGTTATTATTGAATAAAACGGACAATGAAATTAAAAAGTAATTGAATAATAAATTGAAAAATAGTGAATTTTTTTTGTTATAAAATAAAGCACACAAAATCTATATAGTTTTAAAAGGTTTATCCCTAAATATGAGTTTTTATTTTGTTACCTTTGAAAGAAATATTTGATTGTGCATTTGTTTATTATTACTTTGTATATTATCAAATTTAAATAATAAAATAATGTTTATAATATTGAAAGCAAATGATTTTTAAATAATATTTTTTCACTGTTGATTTTGGGGGGTCGCTGGTTTATCTCATAATATTCTCATTCAAAGCTTAATATTATATTTGAATATTTGGTTTCCTTTGGATAATTTTGCTTTATAAAATTTATCCAATTTATTATTGTAAGTAAGCGATTATAATAATTTTTGCTTTGCTTATATCTCGCATATAACTTTATTATGTGATATTATAATTTGGAATTTTTTCATATATTGCATTCATATTTATTTTAATTTTATTTTTGCATTATAAAAATAGATCAAAATTTTCTAACGATGCATAATGTTTATTTTACTTCATAATTTTTAATGTTTATTTTATTGCATTTATAATTGTGATGTTTATACGCAATTTAATTATAATTTGTTTTACTTTATCATTAAATTTATAATATGAAAGTTTGTAGTTAATATTAGCGTCCAGATAATTCTTTTATTTAAGGAATAATATTTTCCTTTTGAAATGCATGTGTGAGATCTTATTTATACTTAATAAGAATTTAATAATATCTATTCTTATATCTTCTATATGAAAAAGATACTTTTGAATTAATGCATAATACTGTGTATAAATGCATTTAAAACAACATCTTAACATTAATGTTGTTTATGAAAATGTTTTCTCTTAACTATGACAACACGTTTATACAATTTTCTAGTGAAACACAGTGAAATATTTACTTTTCAAAGGGTATAAAATTGTACAACTCTCCGTTGCATCTAAAAGAAACTAAAGTGGAATAAAAGTGTACTTTCAAGACTTAAGAACATTAGAAAACATATTCTAGTTAAAATTACATTTATTTAATCACTACTTTTACTTAAGAATTTTGCAATTAATGTAGTTATAGGGTTCTAGAATAAAAACAGTCTACATTTTAAGTGAAATGCAATTTTAAGCACAAAAGCAAAAATGATATTGAAACAATCCATATTCTAAGTTGTTCATATATCCAATTTGGGTAATGCAAAAGCATTGGAATTTTCGATGTCAGAAAACTTACTATGGAAGACAATTAATTAATAGAATAATATTTCAAATTTAATAGTTGCTGTGATTTACTCTTGTTAAAATAATTTAATCTAGATATTTAGACAATGATCCTAAACTTCATTCTTATTTCTTTTCCTAATTTATGAACTCACTAAATTTCTATGAAAATACATTATGTATAGTATTAATTTATATCAAACGGTAAAAATTGTTATTGTGCGCTATTCCAATGATGTTTATTCTATTAATTTTAATGAATAACTTGATTCCATACAAAATCATCAGGAGTTGAAAATTATTTTTCTTACTACAAATAAATTGTTGGCTTATTTAGTGGTTTCTATGAGGGCTAATTTGAATGAGTTCACCATTTAAAGTGAATTCCATACCCTATAAATATCCATAATCATTCTGGAAAATGAAACCTATAAAACTGTTGAAGCTTTTAAACTAAAATATTTGTTTCTGGTACTAGTTCAGTAAACCAAGTTATAATGTCGTTAATTGTCATATTATAGGTTCACTGTGGTTTAATGGTAGAACTGGTTTGTTTGCAGTGGTAAGTCACTGTTTATGTAATAATACACTCTTGAACACTGATTAATGAATATTGCTGTTCTTTGTTTGGCATGTACGTCTGTAAAGATGGGTTCTTTAAAATTTTCCTACCCTTCCCCTTAATATATATATATATATATATATATATATATATATATATATATATATATATATATATATATGAATGTAGTCTGCTGTTTATGGAAAGATTCTCCTAAGGAAAGAAGCCGTAGATATTTAAATAGTTTAAACAGGCTTCTTGTTAGACTATAGATTACGCGGCATAAAATATATAGTGGACCTAACTAAGTAATTTCTCTTTTTACTAAAAGTTAATGGTTTGCTATCAGATTTCTTCAAAAATATGTAATGGTGATTAGACTTTCATATACTTTTCGTGTCTAATATCTGTTCTAGAAGCTCCACCAATGCCCTATAGATGTTTGTTTCATGTCAAAGTATCAATTGTTAATAATTTGTGTAATAATTTATTTTATCATCATCTTTATATTTCTTATTAGCATTAAGACATTTTATTATTCACTTGTATAATACAACTGAAAATGTATACAAAATGGCATACAATATTTGAATAACAGAGGCAACTCAGCCTTGCAAATCATTTTTAGCATTATTAGGAAACATAATTTTATTCTCTATGAAAAATTTGTAAAAAAAACTGATAAAATAATTCAGCAAACAACAAGAAAAAAAACTAGTCAATAAAGAATCCTCAAAAAAGATTGTAAAATAAATATTTAAAAGAAAAAAGGGCCTTTTAGTAAACAGTCTTTTCGGCGATAAATAAAGCTTCCAAGATCTTTTATGTGTTGCTATAAAAACTTTTCTTTTACTCAGAATAAACAAATCTTAAATGAAGTTCCACAAATTTTACTGCAAAATAACTGAAGCATTTTTACCACAATGGCACCACGCTAGGCTTCTGTAAATCTTTGAATAATATTTGCGTATTCAAATAATAAACTTGGCAAAGTGCCAGGTTTTATTTACTTGCATGAATGAATTAAATTTTTTTTTTTTACTAGTTATATGAACAGAGATAGATGCCAAAAAAATATTGAATATTTTCTTCCTTTTCCTGTCATTAGAGACAATTGCTATTGGATATTTGAATAAATTAATCAAGCTTTTCCCACCTGTATTTACTCTTGTTAAAATAAAAAAAAAAGTCTTTAATTTTTTTTCTCTAAATTAAACTATCCCATTGCTTGCTCATAATGCTCTTAAACGAATGGAATATTTTTTTCATTTCAAGCTTTCTCTTGAAGTGCTGAGCGTAACCTCAAGATTAAAAATTAAAAAAAGCCGTTGATTTACAACTTGAAGTGAAAATTAAATTTGCCTTTTCTTTAGTGCTTCATTTCTTAGTTTTATTTTTAAATGAGAAGAGAAAAACTACTGCCACATTTTTGCTTAATTTCATTTTAGTATGATTACATTTTTTAAATGAATGAGACTGCTTATGTTATTTTTAATAACATTACCAGTGGTTTTATATTTTCTTTACTTCTGTCACATTTTAAAATGTATTTTATGAAAAAAAAATTAATTCTTTATCCACACAATGTCATTAAGAATAAAATAAAATTTTGTTTTATAATTATCTACTATCATTTAGTTTATAAGCTAAATGATAGTAGACAATTATAGTTAGTAGACAGACTGGGAAGTCTAAAGAGAAAAATATTGACATTAGTTATAATTATATGAAATTTAATTAATTTTTCATTTTTGATGTTTATATAAAAATATTTGTTTTTGTAAAAACTATAAATTCAAATTATATGGAATTTTTAACTTTAGTCAAGAACGCTTTAATACAACAAAATCTGTTTTTTAGCCATTCATACATTTTAAGTAAACAATCTAACTTATAACTCGTTCGATATAAAATATTCTAGACAATTTTGCTGCATGCTTCCCAAATATTTATTAATAATGTGAAATATTCATAATGAGAAAAATCATAATTGATTTTGATTATAATTTCTTTAGATTTGAGTATCTATGCTCTCCTAGAAATGGAGGGATATATTCAAGTCTTTCGTCACCAAGAAAAGCAAAGGAATTATTTCTATTTGTTTTGATTTCATTTCACATTCACCCAATCTTATAATTTATTTTTTTTTATTTTGACGAGAAAATTGTTATCAAAAATTTAAATTAAGCACGAGAACCGAAATATTTTTTGAATAGTTTGCAATGTTGTGCATTGTTTCTAAATTTTGCAATTCTTTTTCATATTTAAATGATCGATTAAATTCCTAAATTATTTTCAGCAGATTCTGGCTCCACTTTTACTAAAAGAATGCTACCATAGAGTTTATAGATAAAAATAAAGAATGATACCACATAGATGAAGGCATCGATTTGCGAGACAGTTTTCTATTCATTAAAGCTATTAACACGTTGACAATAGAACAGAAGAAAAAACAAAATGATAAAAACAAAAGATAATATAAAACATGCATTTTATGGTTGGTTTAAATCGGCAATGCTGATTTAAACTTTAAAAAATTTATTTAAATAACAGAATTCTAAATTAATAATTGCAATATTTGTAAGCATTCATTGTTTACGCGCCAACTTTAAAATATATATTTTTTTTATTCTTTCTATAATATCGAGTTCTATGTAATTGTTGGTATCACTTGATTTGACAATACATTTTGGCGATAAAATTTAATTTCTAGTAATCCTGGTTATCCTATATAGGTATAGCTTTTGTGTATTGGCTATCTTGTTAGCTACATCTTGGCACTTATGTTGGCGTCAAAAATATTGCCCAAAGAATTAAGAGGTACTTAATTGTAAACTTTTACCATAATGTCTTATAAATGGCATGAAGTTGAGTTTATTAAAGTAAAACATTGAATTACTTAAAGGAAGGAAATTTTTATAGGTGGCGAGATTCAATTCAAGATTAAGCTCTGTTAGCTCTCATGCGCCAAATTTTGGTCGTTGAGCAACAAATAAAAAAATTCAAGATTGGCTTGAATAAAGGTTACATATTTAAAAAAGCAATTTGTTTACATTTTCACTTGAAATTGTGTGTCATACGATATGGAACATTGTATGTTGTACGCTTATAAACAGACTAAAGGCATGTATGTGAGACAATATATTTAATCGTTTTTGTGTGCATTGTCAAATATCTCTCACAATCGAAGTTTGTTCTGTGAAGAAAGCTATCTTATGATTTCTAACATTTTCCCACTCGCTGGAAGAACGCCAATGATATAATTGTTAGAACATATTCTTGGTCGGATTTTTAATAAGCATTGCATTATATTTCGTTATTTTTTTATATATGTCAACTTAATTCGTTGCTACGGTTGTCATGAGTTGGCGAAACATAATTTTTCATTTCATAGAAACATTACCGTCCACTAAGACTATAAAATGTTGCTAATTAAAAGTTTTTCGTACTGAATTTCGAAGAACATTAACATTTTACGTAGTTCATTTACAGCGGTATTGTTTCTTTTAATTACTTGGGGTAAAATTTCTTATTCCGTATTTCTTACAAATTCCCACCATAAATACCTGGCCATGTGGGAAACTTCTCATTGTTTTCATGTAAGAATCGCATGATTTTAATTAAAGTAAATAGAAAACTTTATATTTTTTGCTGTCTAATGGAGTTTAGTTGCTAATATACTATGCGTATATTTTTTTTCTATAACATTTCTTTTGCTTTTCACAAGAAAGCAGGAATTGTCCTTTAAAATAGCCTTTCCTTTTTCATTATTATCCTTTATCATTTATAACTTTGTCTCTAAACATGTAGTTAGTAATAAGTGAGAATAATATAAATTAATTGAATAGAAGCCACAGATTTTCAAATTTGTTCCAAAAAAAATTTTTAAAGGAATACATAATTTTAATTGTAGTAAAAAAATAATTCTTTAACTTAATATGATGTATATCAAATATTGTTTTATATTGTTTTGTAAAAGTAGTCCAATATATGCTGTATGTACATATTAAGTCCTTATCTCCTTGTAAATACGTCATTAGGATGGTTACACATTCATGGCAATAAACCGAAATCCTTTATGAAACCTGCTAGGGAGGTAAGAAAATAAATTGAATATTTTCATGTAGCGCAAAATCATCATTGAAAAAAAAAATTTTTTTTTCATTCATTTCAGTTAGAAAATGCGTTTAAAAAATATTCTGACTTAGGAATTTAAAGTGCTTGTTATATTAATTTTTATACTTAAATAACATGATCTTTTATTTCGTTCATTCTGTTCAATTCTATGGTATCCGAACTGGTAGAGAAATGACTTGCGCTTCAGCTTCCTGTCCAATTGTTTTTGGCGATCAAATTCCATCTCAAATTCCATCACTATAGTATTTCGGAATCTGCTTTAAATGTAGATTTTTTTGAAAGAGTTAAAGTTGTGAGCAATCAGTTCCATGATAAATATTTAAAATTCAGTGTGAAATTTAAATGATTTGTGCTAATTACCAGCGTATGCTTTATTTTTTTTTTATCTAACATTATTGAGAATCAATTATAAACACCAATTATTTTAGAACTCCACATTTGTGATGAAAAATATTTCAGTAGTCATATAATTTTTATTTAATTTAAAATGTTTTTTTTTCATTCACCTGATGGTTATTTAAGATAAAACTTCTTAAAAATTATTTTACTTAATTAAATAAATTGACTTGAAAAGGAAAAAGGATTGGGAAATTCTTCACAGTTTTGTTCCCTCTAGTTAATTTCTGAAAACGGAAACCTATACAAAAAGTCCCAACCTCTTAAGTTTCATTCGGGTCAAGAGATAAGATTAATGTCTGAATTATTATGCTTCTTTTTTTTTTTTTTTAAACATGAATGTTTAGCTTGTATGGATTCTACTAAAACGACTTCCTAAGGCTTAGTCAAGTTCTCTTATAATTTTTCTTAAGTTTTATAAATTTAAAATATTTCACTGTTATTTTTTCTTGATAAAGAAACTACAACTATTAATAAATTCAATATAAAATTTTAATTTTTCTTTCTTTCCTTATACTTTAGCTTGTACTTTCTGTTATAAGAAATATTTTAAGTCAAGAATAAAGGCACGTTTATGAATTTAGCAATATATTAATAAATATATGTATATGTATGTATGTGTGTGTGTGTGTATGTAATCTTATTTACTTTATATGAATTCTAATTAAAAATTATAAAAATTTTTGTTTACTAAATATGTTTATCGTTAGATATATGACATTTGTCTATATATTTTTTCTTTATCTTCTGTTTCTTACATTATTTGAAGTATAAATTTTTAAATTATTGTACAACATTTTTGCTGAACTTTTTAGAAAGCTACAGTTTCATACCGATAGATTGAACAAATTATATGATAGGTATTTAATAAATGATAGCAGCGCCATTCAACACATATTATGTATACTTCGAAAAAATTCTTGCTCTTGATATTAACTTTTAATTAAACATGAAATGCTTATCAAGGACAAACTCCACAATAATAACTGTAAATACCTCTCCTCGTGTATTATGGGAGTTGCAAAGAGAACTGATACCATGAGAAAAGCAGATGTGATTCTCAAGAGAAATTAAAGCACCATAAAGTCGTCACTCTAACATGTTTCCATTGACTGCGTGAATCCACCTAATTATTAAAACTCGACTCTCGTCTTGAACACGTGTAATTAGAACTTGCTCATTCACCCTAGACGCTGAAAGGTGTCTTATTAAATTACTTACTAGTCTTGCTTATGTTACTGGGCTGCTTACAAATCTATTGCGAATTTTATTTGAGTCACACCAAATGAGAGAATTAAACAGTTACTTTCAAAGTTTTATGCTTATAATAGACGTAAATAAAGGTAGTTGAAATTTCCAGAAGCAATTTGAAGCATTTTAAAGATATTTTTTTTAAAGATTTATAAAGGTACTATAAAAAAAGGAAAATCACAGCTCGTTATTTCAAATACGTTTTCAGTAAAGAATATATTTTGGCTTATAGTTCAATGATGCATAACTATGATTAAATTAAAGAAACCTAAATCAAGCATAGTTGGTATTAGAAAGTATTTAATAGCATAAAAAGTTTTCCAATTTATAATTATTCACCTTGTTTTGACTCTCAAATTTGTGCGATGAATTTCTGACATATTATTTTAGCAAACAATTATTTTCTATGATTGCACTGAAAGGAGAATTAATTTACGCGAAATTTTTATAAAGAAAGCACACTCTTCCGACATTCTTAACAGTCCCGCCTTTCTTCCTTTTCTCAATTTAGACTAGACTGTTTTTTTTTTTTTTTTTTTTTTTTTATCTTCCGTATTTAAAATTTGTTTGGCTGTCTTCGCAGCGCCATCTCGCGGTTATCAAACCATTGCAACCTTAAAAACTAAAGCTATTTTTTATAATATCCATTTATTAAATTAAATATAAGAAACCATTATTATATCCGTAATGGTGTAACTTGTTTAAGCGCGATGTTTCCTAGCGCAAATTTATATATTTTCTCGAAGTGTTAAAATTGTTTCTTTCTGGTAATAATACTTATCCAATTTTCATATATTATATCAATTCCAATACGTTTTTCATTCGTAATAAAGTTTTAACTGTCTAAATTTCATAATAAAATTTTATAATATTTGTAGAGATATGGGCTTCTTAATATTATATACCATAATTTTGCTATTGAAAAAATTGATTTTTCAGCTTATTCAAATAGTCATTAACTGCTCAAGCACAATGCATTTAAATGTAAGGATTATATTGTTTCAATTTTGTTATGTTCAAAAGTGTTTACAATGTTTGTTTCTCTTGTAGCTCTGCTGATTGCTTCTGGGTGCTGCATTTACCCCAACGGCTGGTCAAGTCGGGAAGTGAGAGACGTCTGTGGACCAGATTCTGAAGCTTATAGGCTAGGTAAGTTTATAACGAAACAATTTTCTGGGTAATTCAAATTTCTAGGATATAGTTTCTTAAATATACTCAAATTCTTATTGATATCATTTGTCGAACCAAATGGCTAAACAATATCATATTCCATTTGTTAAATACTAAATATGTTTTGAGCCATTTTCATTTTCCATGAATTATTTCAAACGATTTGTGCAACTTTTGTAGTAGATATAATTTTGATTTCTAGTGAAAAGTTTTATTGGAGTCTTTTTAAAATATCTGATGAAAGGAAAATGGCAGCCATTAACATTTGTCATGGTTTTTACAGGTTCTAACTATGAACAATCTGCGTTCCTATAATTCCTTTCCTCTGTGGAGGCGAAACGATTTAACCTAACCTCCATTTATACCTAAATTTTTCATCGCGCCTTTGATTGCTTTCTATTCCCTGAAGTGGAAACGCGCGTTTCTAAAGTCATTATCTTGATAGTGTGAAGGTGATTTCATAAAAATTGTAACATAAGTGTTTCTATTCTATCAATATTATTTTTTATTTGTGCAGAAGGTCTTGGCGACGATTGTTATAGACTACTTTTATGATAAATGTGCAAAATTTTATTCGTTTACCTATACAATTTTTATTTTAAACTAATTGAATTATTCTTTTCTGGAAAATCTTTCCGAAATTAACTTGTTGTAATTTATGTTCTTAAGTATATTATTATTTTATGTATTACTGTTATAAAAAAGAGGAAATGAATTTTTCAATATTGATGGAATGCTAGACACATTGTTAGTAAGTGTGGGTGCGATCAAAAAAATTGTATTTTTATCACTTCTATAAACATTTCAAAACTTGAACCCTCTTCGTATTTATCCACATGAAATATTCAGTGTTTTATGCATTCATTTTAATGTTGAGACTAATGTCAAAAGAGGTGAAATACTGAATTATTGATCAATATTCGCTAATCACTTGTTACGAATATTGAGGCTTTCTTGTTTGATCCTGTAAGTATTAGGTAAATAAAATCAGTTCATCGCATGTTTACTACTGCTGATTTTAATTCTTTTAAATAAAGAAATTATAAATTTGTAATTTCAACGTGTTATGAATAAAATTCCTAGATTAAGTAAAATAAATACGTTTGTTTATTTAGAAAAAGAAAAAAATTCATTTTTATAACTTTTTATAACAAACATTATTTCAGGTGTGCATAAAAATAATTATTCTTTATTTTGATTTGTTCTGGATTTTTTTCACAATATTTTGATAAATTTCGTTTAATTACTTTTTTTTGTATTTAACAATGTTCGCCATTTTTAATTTTTTCTTCAATATTTGGTCTCGATATATTAGACATTTGATTTTGTCCCAATATATGGTCTTTTGAATATTTTGACCTAAATATTGTTCTTGATTAACGGAATAAATCATGAAATATTTTCAAATAGAATGCTCTATTTTTAATGGTATCCTGCAACGTAGGGTTTAGCGTTGTGTCCTTCAGTTCTTTCAGTTTGTTAATTTGATTCCGAAATGGGTTCAGAATTCACTTTAAACTGTAGGTCCCGATCTATTTGTCTATTTCGTTCAAAAAATGTCAGTAGAATGACTAAAAATCCAATTAATATGAATAAGTATTTGGAATTTATTGGGAAAATTTTTACTGTTATGTTATTGCTTTGAAATGTGAAACTTTCTGGAAAATATCACGAGTGATTGTATCTTTTTGAAGAATATTTTGTATTCTAAATTCATGAGAGATTTATTCATGCTTTCATTTTAAAACTGTGTTTGCAAACTCAGCAAACATTTTGATGAAAAGTCTTGGAATCCAAATGTGATTTTGTTTGGAGCAAATTAACCCATGTAGAAAGTTATATTTCAATCGTGTTTTTAAATTTTATACCAGTTAAAAATAATTTTATTTGACAATTTTAGAAATTTCTACTTAAATCGCCTTGTAATATAGAATTTTTTTCTGAAAATCTACTTTCCAATTAATAAAGTATCTGAATTAATAAGTTATAGTACTGCATTTATACACTTTTTGAACCGTATATATCATTGTCATAATCCGATATATCAGGTTGACTGTCATGATTTGATGAGTCTAAAACCCAAATTTGATATAAGGTATGGACTATGGCCTTTGTAACTAATTTTTATTACATATACTAGTATCGGAAATAATCACCACTGACAAGCATTTTTTAAGATTTAGAGTGAAACGCCGATGATTTTGCTTCATTTCCAGCTACGACCATTACATTACCACCACATGTAATGAAATATAATTTTTTGATATTTGTGAAATTGATTAAAAATTATTTATTATGCCAAACTCTTATATAATCGTATAAAAATGTAAATAAATTTGTTGTTTTATATTATGAAAACTTAAATTTTAAATTCCTTGTGCCCTTACTATCAGACTTTACATCTTATTCCCATTATTTCTCAACACTTTTGTAACTAATTGACCAACAATAAGTAAAGGAATATTTAAAGCTTTGACTTTCTACTCACCGGGCTATAAACGCCTCAAAAGTGGAAATTTTTAATCATTAGAAATTCACTTTCAAACTAGTTTTCGATTGTATTAGTCTTGGTGTTAAATATGATTACACTGTAATAAAATATTTGATTTTCCATCAAAGGTTTGCTAAATAATGGAATTTGTTCCTATTAATTTTATATAATTTTACTTATTTTGAGTAATTGTTCTCTTTTAATACTGAGAAATTATTTTTTTGGGTTATATTTATCTTCTTATTTAAATAATATACTATTACAAAATAATTCATCATTGTATAAAAATATGACTATTTAATAAAAATATTTAAAATTTACTTGAGTTCATCCTTTTTTGTAAGAATAAATGATTTTTTTTCATTTTTCAATGGAGGAAGAAGAGTAAAAAATTCTTACTATATAATAATAAATATTGTATTTATAATCAATTAAATTGAGACTGTACAGAATTTTTATAAGAATTTAATTTGTTATTATATATTTATACTTGAAAATTAAGTCTTTGAAATAAAAACGTTATACATTAAAACTTATGATACATGGTGACGCCACATGTATTTAAAACTTTACTTTAGATTATTTAAGCCGGTGACACTTTATGGTTCATCTGTGGTTTGGGCATCCCTTTCTCGCCAAATGGGCAATAGACGTGCCAAGCGTGGTAACCCTGGCTATTTCATCCTAAATGCATTCCTTGTAGAAAAAAATGCACTCCCTGTGTCAAAAAATACTCTAGAATATGGAAAAATATGACAATTTTTCTCCATATTCTAATGTATTTTTTGTTATACAATTCGTAAAAAAAAACCATTGTTTTTGTTTTCGTTGCCATACCAGCAGTGAAATTCGTAAAAAAACACGGATTTCGGTTTCGTCGCCATAGAAACGTCGTTTTTGCGTAGTGTCTTGGAGCACTTATCTCCTCGAGACAAAACGCAAAAATGCGCCAGTTGGCGACTTTCTGAAAATGCGCCAAGCAGGGGACCCAAAGCACATTTTCACCCACTTTATTGCATGTTATTATTTAGTAAAAAGTTTTTTCCCCTGTGGCAATCAAATTGTTAAATATTTATAAAAAAAATATGAAGCTAAACATTTTGTTAAGCAAATATTTGATGAAACAATTGAATTTTATAAAAATGTTTTTCCAATTTAATGTGAATTTAGTAAAATCTAAATTGACGTTAGTGCCTTTGTAATTTGTTATTAAAATGCTTTAATTTCAAAAATTCCCATGTATATATAAAATAAAACTTTGAATAGTCAACTTTAAATATTGCATTAGTGATTATAAAGAAATTCAACGTCTACAGACCGAATTTTATTACATAAAGTGATATTTCTATATTCCCAATAGAAAATTTTCATTGTCATTTAGGTGTTTTTCATATAATGGTATTGTGAAATATTGTCGTGATCTTTTCTATACTTTCAGCATTTACACATTTTTGCTATAATTTTGAAATAGAATTAAATTTTATTCATTAGAAGTTTCGAAATATGTTGAAAAAGTGAAAAAGGTCAAACTGAATTGTTGCTTTCTTACTTATTTTACCTAGTTTAAAATGTAACTTAATTTGTTTCAAAATAAACTCGTTTTATGAACTTTAATAGGGACTGAACTATTACTTAATGAATAAAATTTTTTAGTGTTTACAATTTTTTTTATCTAAATGTATTTTTTAGTTATAATTTATGTGGCAGTTTAATAATTATTTATATTATGTTGTAAATTGGTAACGAATTATTTTATTTAGAAAGATGTAAGCTATTTAAAAAGTAGGTTATAAAAAGTGGACAGTTTAGAAATTTTATCAATATTGTCTTAAATGATCCTCAGAATTTAAGTTATCCACAGATATTACTCTACTTTCATTTAGAGATGAACGGGATTTTAATGTGTTATGTTCTTCAAGTATATAACGGAAATCTGAAAATGATTTTATTTTTAAGAATATTGTACAGACATTTTTTAAAATATATTTTATATAGTAAAAGTTCTGCTTCCATAGTTTATTTGAAGTTCATATCTTTTTATTCTTTTATTTAATTTCCAAAAAAAAAATATTCTAAGGAAACATTTGTGAAACTTGTTTCAATTAAATATCATGCATTGATTGTCCTGTATTTATAAAAAAAAAACTTTGTTAATAGTTGTAATTCCTTGATATAACACCATGAAATTCTTTTATTTATTTTTTAGTTTCCTATGCGTTACTTGATTATACAGATATCTCGCGTTTGTGGCACTTCTTTTAAATAAAGAATCTCTGAAAAATGTAATTGTTCAAACATATAAAGCATTTGAAAAAACTTTCTTTGGAATTTAATATCTCCTTCTGAAGAGAATTAAAAAAAAATATGTGAATAAATTTACTTCATTCAATATTTATTAAAATGGTCGTTAACTAAGAAAGTAATTTTGGAAAAGTTAAAAATGTCAATGCACAAAATTAATTCATGATAAGTAATGTGAATAGATGAGAGCAATATTTAATATGGTGTATTCAATGGAAAATAAGCAAAGATACGATTGGGGATAAATTTTCTTTTTAAAACTTCAATAATTTTTTCGAATTGTATAAAATTTTGCTACATGAATCTGCATATTTTATTTCGCAAAACCTTAGTCGAAGCTCTGCATATTTTATTTGAGTTTTTAGAGCGGTTAACTTAAACAATTTAAAAATTATTTCCAACTAAAATTAATCGAGAGTGATTATTGATATATCTTCTTTTTAAAAATATTTTAATTGAAATTATTTTTTGGTGGTGCAATTTATTAATTTTGGAAAAAAAGAAGGAAATAATCAAATGCTTTAATGCCTTTATTATTTTTTAAAATTGAAAGTTTCTTAATTCTAGAAAGTAATTGGAACTTTGATAAAAAATAAAAAAAATTCATAGACGTGATTCAAAGTGGAAAAATAGCTGGGTATTTGTAGTTTTATAATAAACAAACAAATGCATTTGTAAAAAAAACTGATTGTTTTTTATAAATTAAATACTCAGTAATCTTTTTAAAATATAGTACCTCTAAAATATATGTGTTATTATATTTAGTTTTAACCGCTGTGCATATTTTAGATTTTTAAAGAAATATAAAGTAAAATTTACGTGAATTTTATTAATTTTTTTTAATGTATGTAATTTATTTGTTCACGGAATTTCGTCCTTATTAAACTGTGGGAGAGTCACACTGAAATATTTTAGATGCACGTAGAAGAAAAGTGATAGACCACAAAATTAACGGTTTGCTTAAAAATATAAATTATATTATCCTAAAGACGGTTTCTTAACCGCAAGTTTTATATAGTTTAAACTAAGGATAAATTTTAGGCAGAAAAAAACACTGAAGTTGATAGAAGTATATTATTCATGCGTTATGATTTTAAACAGGGGTTAATTCAAGAGGAATACCACCAATGCATCTATATTTTTTTTTTGAAAATAAAACTTAAACATGTGCTTTTGTATACAGAGAGTTTATATATATATATATATATATATATATATATATATATATATATATATATATATATATATATATATTAGAATTTTAGAGTTGCAATCTTCAACATGAGCAACACCCAGGAAAGCGGATAAAGTGTTTGTCATATTGATATTTCGATGATAATCGCTGTGCCTAAGAATTGGATCCTTCTCTATATATAAAATTATGCATTAAAAGCTGCATGAGAGGAGAGAAAGTAGTTTGTTGTGGGGTTTCTCATGATTTAACTGAGCACAAAAAAATGAAATCAGTCAGAAAAAAAGCAATTTTAAGAAATTCAGCCAACTTTTTGAGTCCATGTTTTGCAAATTTGCTCTTTATTATTAATGACTTGAATCAATAAAAAACGGTTTATCAAACCGATGCTTTGGTCTTAATATAAGAAATTATTTTATCAATAAAATGAACTTCGACAATATTCTCAGATATTCGATTAAGAACTTCGCCTTGTTTGCTGTCGCTCGAAGAATGTGACTTGAAATCAAGCAGCGCATTCGTCGACATGTCGGATTTACAATGCCGTCTCAATACAATGCGTATCGTAGATGAAACGTTATCTGGCGTCATGGATATTTTAAACCAATGGTAATCGTGATAATGTGGCGTACTCAGAATCTCAACTGAAACAAAAGAAACAACCATTTTTTGGTTAAAGAAATTCCTAAAATCCTAAATAGTTAAGGATGATGCTCACTAGTTTATTTATAGAACCATTATCAGGAACGGGACATGCATATAATTTGTTTGACGTTCTAACTTTCCAATACAGCAAAATATGTGTCTCTGAAGATCTCTCGTCTACCAGCTCTGGGATTAATATCACGGAAGTTGATTGTAGTGGTTCACAACCTAATTAAGACACAGTCGATCTCTGGAATTAAGCCTTCCGCATAAAACAAAGTGACTATAAAGTGCTGTAAAGAAACAAATGAAATCAAACTCGAGAGTAATAATAAATTGTACTCTGAAGGAATGGATATTCCCTAATGTGCTAGACTGTACAGTATAGCACCAAAATGATGTTCTAAAATTTTGAAGAATTTTGTGAAAAACTCAATCTTACTCAATGCGAGTTATAAGCCTACGAGCATAAAGCTCCAAAATTGTATCTGTCATATTACTACTACTATTACTAACGTGCTTATGCCGAAATCTCAAATTTTTATTTTAATTTCTACCATTCTTGTTGTTTGTTAATAACTTGTCTTTTCACGTAATATATCCAGTAAATTCCTTCTTGTATTTGCATATTTTTATTTATTACAGAAATTTTGATGCCTAGTATTATAACTAAATGTAAAAAGTTAAATGGTATTTTTTTTAACTGCTTTAATATGCTGAAGAATTGTACTGTAAAATATCCTACTCTGTTACTGTGTATGAGTTACGATTCAGTTATTTAATAAACTTTAGAAAAATAGCAACATTTAACATGAAACATAGAAATTTAAAAGAAAATCACAAGCTATTACCATCATTAATTTAACATAAAATGTCCAAATTTTGAAATTATATGAAAAACGAGTAAACTAATTTAGCGAATTAAAAATAAAAGTGTAAAAGATTGCCAATTTTAACATTTTTAAAATTTTTTTAACGTAGATAGCGAATAAAATTAATATAGATAGCGATCTCTCAATTTTTTTTTAACATAGATAGCGAATATAAAACTTTTACATTTTTATTAGCATTAAGCTACTTACTTCACAAATTTATGGTGCAATGTCCTTATATAATTAAGATTCCTAGAAAAGGAAGCTGACGCATGGTCTTACATCAGTAACAAATAGTCTGTTTGCCATAACACTGCGTAGTAAGCAAATTATGTTTATTTATTCACTAAAAATTAAAAAAAATTAATAAAATTAAGAGATTATTATATTTTGTGTATTCAAAAAGGCCTTTGAAAATTGCAAACATATAATGAATTAAAAGAACATTGTTGTGTTCCAAAATAACTTGTATAATTAAGTTTATATAATTATATATAAGAACTGATAATAACAATTTACAAGATTGTATGAAAATGTATTTGATGCCTTACTTTCCTTATTTTTGTGCTTAAATAATTATAGGAAGTCCATATATATATATATATATATATATATATAATATTTTAACATGCTCTGTAAGTATCACTTTTAAAATGTTACCTGGCTATGATAATACAATAAGGCTTGGTTGATGTTTTTGCTCAGATTGAGATTTAATTCAATTCGTTATTGAATTAAATATTATTTTCATTTTTTCTTAATATTAGCGAGTATTGCAAGCTTTATAATTGATTTATCAATTTTAACAGTAAATAAAAATGTGTTCTAATTAGTATATATATATATATATTATTAAGATTATTTTGAAATATTTTTCAACGTTAATATGTTATATATTGTCATTTATTTAATTAAAATGCATACTCATTCGCGCTTATGAGAAACATTAGAAAAACTAAATCTTATATTTATAAAGATTTAATGAATAAGCTCTTATGTTTCTAAACATATGCTATTCTTTCATAAAACGATATAAAATGTATTGTTTATTTATTGCAAATAATGAAATTCAGTTTAAAATTTAATTAAAATACTTATATTCAACATTTCTTCATGTAAATGAATTTAATAATTTTTTGTCACCAAATATATTCTATATGTGTAAGAAAATATTAAGTAAATTATTTTTATCAATATTTCAAACAAAGCAGCATCTAAATCTGATGATAATGTTAAATTAAATATGAATTTAATTTAATATTATAATTTTACATAAAAACTCTTATTAAATACCAAAAGTATTATTATATTTATCGTCAGAATAGTGATATTATTTTTGGCACTCAAGTTTCTTTATCAAAATATGTGAGCACAAATTTCGACAAAAGGGAGATTTTGAGGAAAAATAGCAAACTGAAAATCTTATTAAAGTAAAACAATATATTAATGATTTATATAGTGGCATTTTTATTATTTAATTTCGCAAAAAATAATCGTATACCTTACGACTAACATTAGGTGACACACATTTCTAAAAATGTTGCTCTTAAATTCTTGAATTTGAGAAAGCAATCAACGAAATCTCCATAGACACATTACACTGTCATTATTCGGACAGCGAAAAACCTATGTATCGGCCTGGGTAATTGGGGATCTTAATGTCTCTTAAAATGATATGATACAAAATAGTATGCAAATGTTAATATGGATTTGAATTATATATTTTATTGTTACATTCTGCCATCCGTTACTTGTTAATTATGAATTTTT
The DNA here is from genome assembly GCA_030067965.1 of Latrodectus elegans. NCBI lineage: Eukaryota > Metazoa > Arthropoda > Arachnida > Araneae > Theridiidae > Latrodectus > Latrodectus elegans. The sequence goes on from CM057820.1 coordinate 56,625,458, forward strand.
TCATTTATAATCGGAAACAAACGTGTTGCACGCGTAAGTGCTATTCCAAATGAAGTTACGGGAAAATATATTTTTACCACCGAATTTTTATTTCCATCATCTTGATGAAACTGCACATGTATTAAATAGTTATCATTGGAATTTATATGCTTTGTTATAAATTATTTTACTGACCATATTATTAAATTTATTTTATAGTCAATAATATATTGTTCAAATAAAATTACCATATTGAAATCAAATGTAAAATTTTCAACGTAATCACATCATAACAAGTATATATAAAGTTCTCATTTACAACAAAAAACAATTGAGAGGGGATAAGAAAAGTATGTTAATTTTAATATTGTCAATTTTGTAAATTGTGTTTTTATGTTATGATTTGCATTGAAAAAAAATTAATATAAATTTTTGTTAAAAACACATTTTTGTGTACAACTTAAAACTGTTTTTTCCATAGGTAACTGCCAAATATCATGGTCGCTATACCTCCTTTGTGCTGGAGTTTGCATCCTCTTGGTGTGTGTCGTCCTGTCTTTAAAAGCCTCTAGGGTTAAACCGAACTCTTTCCGCATTTGACACCACCAGTCCACGCCCTCCACCTATCAACATCAGCACCACCACCCTCATCGTCTGCAGCAGTCTCGATTCTTTCGCCGCAACCACCGTCCTCGACAGCAGAGCTTCGAGATGCAGATTCAACATCTGGATGAGGAGGACATCGCCACCATTACCCGCAGCTGACAGAGGGCCATTGACACCCCTGAGGTGGGGGTCAAGGAATCCCGTCGAACATTCACTCTCCTCAAGACGAAGAAGAGGGACAAAGATGACAAAATGTGGACAGCTTCTTTATAGCAGCTTCTGCTTTCATGTTCGATTCAGCTGGAAACAAGTTGCTCAGATTCACTTTCCAATGTGGTGCTTCACTTGTCCCAGAACCTTAACAGACAACCCCCATTTAAAAAAAAATAGTTATTTTCATGAAAAAGGTGTTATTGGTAAAGATTCCGTTATCAATATTCAGCAAAGTTCTTTTGTATTTGTTTGAAATTTCATTGTGTATTATTAATTTGACTTATAGAATCTTGACTACTAATTATCCTCCTTTATATTTAATGGAGTTTTCAAGTTTAACATTTTAACCTTCTAAATTCTAATTTTCTTATGTTCAAAGAAGCAATTTCCAGCTTTATCTGAGGTTAAACTAACGTAAGTTATACGTTGAATGTGTGGTGGTGGCTAACACTTACAGTTTTAATAATGGTGCCAAGGTGGGCGTGCTGTCAATTAACAATGAATTCTGTGACTGCCATTAGGAAATTAGAAATCATTCAAATATTAAACCAAGACATAAACGCTGATTTTATATTGCAATTATCTGTTGACTCGTCAGAGAAACTGAATCTTCATTACACGTGCTGTGAACTGACAGTTAACTTATTTGAGGAGATACTTTGTTTCTAAACATTGTGATGTGCTTAAGATTTTATAAATAGACTGTTTTGAAGTTCATCTGTGGATTTTTAAGCGTTTGCATTTTTGAAGATTTGCATGTTATTATAGTGCTTTTTGTCAATATTTTATTTAAATTATATGAATTGTTCTTTCCGTACTTCTATTGCGCGAATTCAAAGTTTTCTATTGCAATTTTCACTGTGTTGAACAAAATATTATTGAAAATGATTAAGTATTTTTTGACACAATATTTTATTTATTGGGTAATTATATTCAGTTCAATACTTTGAAAGATTAAAGCAGTGATTATTTGAATTAAAAATGTGTTAGTTAATTTATTTCCTAGTATTTTCAGGAAAAACAATTCATAGTAAGCTCTTTTAAATAAATTGTATTTTTCTCCTGGCAAGATTTGAAACGTGAAAATTTCTTCTAAATAATTTAACTCATCAGCCTTTTATGTGCTCAGAAGTTTTAAATATTTTATAAGTGTTTTCCTTGAAATAATTTTTAAATCATGCATCATTAGATATTTCTAAACGGTGTCATTGCAAATTTAGTATTAAGTTTATTTTATAAATGTAGAATTTTAAGTGGCAGATTTCCAAAAATGGCTTGAATAAGATGAAATATCATCCATCTCAATGAATATTCTCTTTGAAAAAAGTAATTAAGGAATGAAATTATTCACATTTTTTACATCACCAGTTACAATCAATACCCATTTTGTATTTCGATTCTCATTTCAATTTACAAAAAATATGAAAATTCTCATAAAAAGAATTTCTTTATTTACTTTACCCTTACCAATGCTTATTTTTCTCATTTTCTAGTATGTTCCATAAATTTAAAAAAGAAAGGAAGATTTTTTTTTCTCAATTTTCAATCTAACAATTTTTTCTTTTGGCAAAGTTGAATAATTCTAAATTTCTGATCCAATGGGAAGGAACATTTTTAGGAAAGGAATTATATTTTATTTACTTATAACAGTATGACATTTTAAGTCCTTTTTAAAATATCTGCATTTTCCAATTGTAAATTTTTTTAAACTTATTTTATTTCATGATATTTTGAGATAATATTTTTTTAATAAAATGGGGATATTGTGTGTTGAATTTTTACAACAACTAATAGTTAAAATAAAGATTGATACTTCAATAATTTTTTTTGATTGAGTATTGTGTAAAATAAAAGAATTATCTCTATAATTTATCATATGAAACATTTCAAACCTTTGTTCAAATTTTTAATCAAAATTAACATTTTAAATACAGGCTTTTTATGCAAATACAAATGTATTAATTTATAATATTTTTTTAAAATTTAAATGAGTTTAAATTTATTAAATAATATACCATGTCATAATATGTTGTTTTAAATTTTATTAATTAAACGAATAAGGAAATATAAATTGTTGAAAACCATACAAAAGTTGCAGAATGTTTGCTATTTTAAACTTTTCACTGGCTGAGAATGAGTTAAACAAGCATTTAATTTATGCTATCAATTTTTTTTTAAATAAAGTGTACTTGAATTTTTTACTTTCACTTTAGTAGGAGCATTTACTTTGATAATAACATTTTCTGTTATCTTTTGATTAAAAATCATTACCAAAATTGTACTTAAATTCTCATTAAGCAATTCATAAGTAAAAAATCACAGGCGGAAAATTTTTATTATTCTTACTTAGATGCCAATGTTAACAGTAAATTTTGGAAAAAGTGTACAGATATTTCTATGAATTTTCAAGCGAAGTCGAAAATTTATCAAGTTAGAGTACGAATCCTGTAAAGAAATCTAATGCTTTTTTTTTTTTAAATAGATACACCATTTGAACTTTGGCATATTAAAAAACTGGTGCTTAAACGCTCTATTAATAAAATAAAATTAATATAAAGAATTTTTCATAAGATATCTATTTTTTGTTAAAATTTATTCAATTTAATTAGGGAAAATATAATTAAAGGTTAATGTATTTGAATATATGATTCATATTATCAGTAATATTTCATTCATACTACATAATTTATGGAGTTGATTAAAAATGTTCTGAATATCTTAATATTGATAATCTGAAATTCATATACCGAAATTGGCCACACATACGATCTTTGTGTGATGCATATTTAATTTCTACAAATTAACTTTATAATTCATAAAATTACATTAATTAAAAATACTAACAAGCTTAAAGAAAATATAACGCGTTGTAATCCAAACAAAGTAATTTTAAAACTTTGAATTTAATTATTCAACTTTCTTTACTTAAAAGCTGGAATGATTTTTTCAACAATACTTTTTAATTCACAAAAACATGTTTCTTCTCGCTATTTTTTTTATTTCTAACTTTATGTTTGTAAATAAAATTTAATTTTCCAGAGGTGTTCCACTATTTTAATGAGATGTTGTTTGAATGGATAACGTGTTCTGGCTGTGTTATATTTAGCAATTCCAAAATTCCCAGTGGAATCGATTCTCCTCTGAAAAATGTAAAAGTAAAGGACACAGCTCTCAAACCAAATTCACTTATGGCGAGAATTTAATTGCTGTTTTGTCCTTTTGTTATTTTATGCGATGTATTCCAAAGTTTAATTCTGGAATGTGTTCAACTTTAAGTTGAATTACCATCTGAATCTTCAGCATTCTTAAATATTGTAGAATTTATCAAGGATTCGTTCCTGTTTCAGATGTATATTTAACTATTCATGTCTCATTCATATATTTTCTATTGCATCTAAAAATATACTTTCGTTCCTACTATTACATCAGAGCATTTCGGTAAGCTATAGCTGCTAAGTTATTATATCATCAAAATTCTGGTTTAGTACTTCTTAGTTACTTTGATAACTAAGGTGAGGACATTTGCACTGATCCGAAGTCCAAAATATATTCGTAGTGTACGCCAAATTAACTACAAAAATATTGCTAAGTTGTATCTGAGCATTTTGGTAAGCTGCTAAATTAATATATCATCAAAATCCTGGTTTTCAGTTTAGCACTTCGTTATTTTGATAACTAAGGAGTGGACATTTTCCCTGATCCGAACTCCAAAATATATTCTTAGTTTACGCTAAATTAATTATATGTTAAGTTGACACATATAGTATTATTCACAGCAAATTATTTATATTGAAGATAAATTTAAGATTATCAGCGTACAGAAGCCCCACAGATTGATATTTTCTTTATTAAGCAAGTTATTCCATAATAAAATTGCAACAAGGGAATGAAACTTATTTTCAGTTTCGTTCATTAGTTAAAATATAAAAGTTCTTTAAAATGAGCCTTATCATAAAATTCGTTTAATTTTATTTTTTTTAATAAAGTTGAGACAAATTTTTTATCTTATTATTACTAAGCAATGGATTATCTAATTATCTTCATTAAGTGTACAGTATGGGATAATCTATTATTAATGCTGTTATTTTAAATATATGCAAAGTGAGTAAATATTGTGTTTCGATACGTAAGTAAATTTTAACAATGCATTGTTGTAAAATATTCTATTTGATGATAATGAAAGATGAAAAATTGATAAAGAAGGGGATGAAATTTACTATCATTGAACATTTATCAATCATTTTATGGATTAGAATGAATCGTAAATCTAAATGTGTTTCTTTTTTTATAATTATGAGAGAAGTACACTTTTCGCGATCAACATGTGCCTTAGCAGAATCAAAAGAAGTGTTTAAAATATGCGATGTATGAAATGTTTGCCAGTTTTCAGCGTGCTGTTATCTAGCGTAATCGTGATTTATTGTATGAAAATTATCAGTTATATATAAGAAAATTAAACGTTTCTGTAATGTATAGCTGTTTTACATGTTGACTTTTTTCACAGCTTTTGAAATATATGTACAAAAGCGTTATCATGGTGAAATAATAAAAATGTTCTCTATCTGTTTAATTTAATCTTATTTATAAATTTCGAAAAACACTTTACACTGCATTTTCATAGCACACTGAAACAGAGAAATGAATTGCTTAGTAATAAATATGTCAGAATGTTTTTATTTCACTAAAAACCTTTTTATTACTCTTATATAATATTTTTTACTACAAAAGATGCCCAATGCATAAAAAATGAATAAGATTGAAACTGATTCCTTATAGATTTAGCGATAGAACCATATAACAATTCAATATAAATTTCGTTTGAATCATCATAATAAAAGAGCTATCTAATTAAGAGTAGTTTTAGAGCAAATATTTCTATTATAAGAAAAATTTCGTTTTCGTGACCAATTATAATTTCCTTTACCATATAAGATGTAGTGTATTCATACGTTGTAACGATAAATGTGTTGGTATTAAAGATTCAAGCATTAACAAATCATCTGTTCCCTTGTAGGAAAAATGAAATTTTTAATAACATTTCATTTTTTTATAGGTAACAGTTTATAGTTAATTACATTTGTTCATCAAATAATGTTTTAAAAACTCTATATGAACTGTACATCATTTAAACTATTTCTTTTCTTGGTCTATGTTTGTGTCCTTTGCACTTATTTAATGTTGATTATAAAATAAAGAACATATATAAGACTGCTGCAGATCATAATATTAAATACAGATTTATACTTAATATTAATATCCAAATGTTAAGTTATTTGAGTTATTGATCATTTTATAAGTCTGTAATCATACACAACCAAGATTCATTAAAAATTAATTAGGCTATGGAAATATGAAGGAAAAAATTATTAAAAGATTTAGATGAATAACAAAGAATAAAATTCTTTAAATAAATTATGTAGTTAAAAATTAGAAAGAATAAAATTCAATTCGAAATTATTTATAGAATAAAATGATTTACGAACTGGAGTAATATTAGCCTATATAGGTACATAATAAGGATTGTAATCATTAAATATCCATAAAACTTATATAAACTAAATGTGTTATCAGACGCATGTTAAACTAAATGTGTTTCACTAAATGTTCACTAAAGACGCAAACTAAATGTGTTTCACACGCATGTATAAAAATATTCTCACTTTCCTTTAGAAAATCGCTTGCTGCGCAATTCCAGATATGGGAGACCGAGCTGGCAGCCGAATGGTTAGCGCTCTTGCCTTCTGTTCAACAGTTCGTGGGTTCGAATCCAACCTTGGGCATGGATGTTTGTAGTGGTTCGGAATTCACTTTAAACCGTAGGTCCCGGTCTAATTAGCCCTCGTGTGCAAAGGATAACCATCAAGTGCCAAACTAAACCAGATATGGAAGACAGAGATGAGTGTTTAAGATAAATATTAATTATAAATGCCGAACATTTAAAAAACTTCAAAGGAAGCAACACGTGGCAAAATTAGATTAATTTATTAAAGTCAGCATACACAGAATACCAAAGAAAAAGCCATTAATCCAGCAATTAAGTTCTGGTTTGTAAAACAATGGGAAATGGCATTTTAAATATTTTAAGTTAAATCCTAGGATAATAAAATAAAACTATTGTGGATTAAACAAAATAACCGTTTCTCGTGAAATGAAGACATCAGAAGCTTTGAAATATATAATTACTTTTCCTTCTTTTCTCTATATTGCTATTTTTTCTAAGTTCTTCACTTAAGAAAGATAACGAATACAATACATATAAAAAAAAATGAAAGTGATGCGAGCTATCAGAAATTGTTTTATTAGGAAACTAATTAAGTATTTAAGTAGCGATTTTTCATGAATACTTTTTTCAAGAATGAAAAAATAAATTTTGTATTCAATGCTTTTGAAATGTGTGTATGTGAATTCTTTCAGTTAGAATAGTTCAAAATTCTGAGAAAGAAAAGTTTGAAGTAATATCGAAATATTCATTTCAAGCGCAAGCTCTCATTAGTTTCAATGAAAGAAATTTTTATTTTTAAGAATATTGGGGCTTGAATGGTTATTTTTAATGGAACATTTAGGTGTAAAATATATTCTGTGTGTACTAATATTTTTTAGACGTATGATTGTTATATCAGAAAATATGTTTACTGTGTGATCTAAAACTGACTAAAATACCATAAAAGGGAGTTTAAAATTTTGCATTTGTTAAAAATGTATTGTTTTCCTATTTCGGTTTGGAGATTAAAGTAATTAATAATCCTAGTTTCCAACAGTAAAATACTTTTTCACCTACAAATGTTTTATACAGTGAATTTTTTACATCATATCAAAGTTTTGCAAATAATATTTAATTTGGAAAGTTTTTTATTCAGTTTTGTCTACAAATATTGCATCTATGTGCATATCATTGCAGCATCTTTTTATATGGCAATGAGATATTGTGAAGTGCATGAATAAATTTGAAAACTAAAATTCTCTCACATTTTTCAAATTTAATTGAATCTAATAAATCAAAAACTTAATCTGAATTCAAATTGAAAATAATATCATAGATTTTATAAGTTTTTTTTTCATTAATGATGATTATTCAATGATAAATTTTTTTTGACATATTTCTCAAATTAAAATATTTGAGGGTTGATTGATTATTGATTGTACCGTTTATTAGATTCTATAAAGTTGAAAATTTTTCGAATTTATATTTATTTTTAGAGCTTATGTTTTATCCAAAATCTTCCAAGGTTCAATTTTGAGATTATTTTTTTACTTGCTAAAAGATTATTTTTTAAAACAATTTTGTAATTCTAAAAATTAATATTTTTTCTTAGTTAAAATTTATAAGTGCATTTAAAAGTGGAAAAAATAAATATTTGGAAAGATAATACATATTTGAATATTTCTCTCTCCTTACTAAATGTTTTGTTAATGATATTTCATGAAAATGAAATCAAGAAATTAAATTATATGTGTGAGAAATGAAAAATCACCACATGAGGGCGAACAACAAAAAATAGTCAGCTGATGTACGTCGACTGTGAGATGCGGTCGGAGAATGGCTAAGCTCAATATTCAATAAATTCTTTTTGTTATTTGTTGTTGAATTGTAGTATTTCATTTAAACGTCCTGACATGGCTAAATGTATGAGTAATTTTAATGAAATATTGGGTTAAGTGAATGACGATGTTTTTTTCAGAAATTCAAGTAAGTATAAAATAAAATACAATTAAATTGAAAACATTATATGAAACAGAAATCGAAAGTAAATCAATTAATTTGATTAGAGCGAAAATTGAAGAAACCGTAAATTCGATAGAAACAAATTTAGTCAAAAGTATAAGATCGGAACAAATTTAGTCAAAAGTATAGGACAAAATTTCGATTCTGTTCTCGAAGTAATTAACTGTGAATCAGTTGTACTAGTAATAAATAAAGAGGAATTTAACTTAAAAATTAGGAAAGATCTGTACTTAGGTAGGGGAATATAAGTGAGAAAAGCTTAACCCTATCTAATAAAGTTAAAATCGATAATGAAAAAGTTGAAATTATAATTAATAACAAAGAGAATTTATTGAATATTGAGCTTAGCCATTCTCCGACCGCATCTCACGGTCGTACATCTACTGACTATTTTTTGTTGTTCGCCCTCTAGTGGCGATTTTTCATTTCTCTCATATGGAATAAAGAATTATGCCATGATACATTTAAAATTGATACATTATGAGAAAAAAATTAAAGAGAATATAGCAAATTACAAAAGTCATTGCTATCTTTCTAATTTTCAAACAGCTTTACTTAAGCGACAAACAGCTTTGACAGACCTCTGGTTAAGCAGCCCTCTACTAAATGAAAATTCTCGAAAATTTGACCGCACTCAAATTAATAACCCAATTAGAAGAACCTATTATCTCTGACAATCTTTTTTGAAATTCTGCAACTAAAAATACTATTTTACACACTTTTCATCCACATTTTAACATTCCTTTAAGAATTACGTTATTTATATCACTTCTCCTAATAATTCTTTTTTTAAGCTATAATTTAATAGTTAAAGTATTTAATAAGAAATTAATTTCATTTGTGCAGGTCTACTTTTATTAATACTGTGCAATCATTGATAAATTTAGTTTAAGTATTCTGTCTGCATATGGTAAAAGTAAATATTATAGCGAAAATATTCTCAAAAATTACCTCAAAACATTTAAGTGACATAGTTTTATTTCTTAAATTGAGAGAGAAAATTAGGAAACGTTTTTTTTTTTGCATTTTAAACATCAAATTAAATGATTCTTAAATATATCTGATGTATATAGTGAAGTAAAAATATTTCAAATAAAAAATTTATATGTATTCCTTGAAAAAAAATGAAAAAAATATAATGTATACGTAAAAATACATTTTCGTTAATGTTACTACTGTGAAATGTCTTATATGAGTATATATAAAAGCTTATAAATAGCTATATAATGCCAATTTAAGATGTTTTATAAGAGTTTAAACATATTGCTGTATGAGACATATTTCAATATTTATGAGATCATAAAGTCAATATATTTTAGGAGGTTGTCTCAGACAATATGATATTGACATATGATAGATTACTGTTTTTGAGAAACTTGGGGAACAAATATTTTTATTTATATAACATTACCATATCTTTTTCTTTATTTCATTCTATAAATGCGGCTAAACTTTTTATCTATTTGGATTGTTACTTGAAAGTCTTAATTGAGGAATAGTCAATCGAATTATCAACAAATTCATTGAATTATGAACTAAATTGCTAATCCCACTGAATTTGATTACTAGCATACTGGAAATGGCGTAAACACATTCGCTATTAACAAAAGCAATAGTAGTTTAAAAATAAAAAAAATAAGTATGATTATTTAAAAATATTAATTAGAATACAGAAAGAAATGGGTTGAATGCTGCACACTTATTTTTTTCTGTCCGCAGCAATTAAGCACATTAGATGACCATTTTAAAAAGTGGAAGGCTGAATCCTTCGTCTTCGCTCTTGAAGGGAGCACAGTTTTGGAATGGTGTTACATCATTTAACGTAAATATATAGTAGTAAAAGCAATTTTACAGTGAGTTTAAATAAAAGTTAATTATATATACTGCTTAAATAAATTACAAACAATGTGGTGAAATTCTCAAAATGATGCATAACATACATTTTAAACTAGTTTAAACTAAAATTTTAAAGGACATAGAAAATCAAGATTTTATTTTTATCTTAATTAAGGAAAACCTTGTAATGTACACAAATAAATGAAAAAAATGTATAATTCTCTTTCTTGCATAATTTTTAAAAATTAATTTTCCCGCATTTTATGTTGAAAAAAAAAACAAACATTATTTCAAGTAAATCTTCTCAAGACTTATTACTCTTCACTTTAATAATAAAAAATCCAACCATGTATTTAAAATGCAAATTTACTCAAAAATATTCGAGATTATTACCGAATTGATGCAACTACTACATATGTGTGAAAAATGACATTAAAAACAGTATATTAGTGTAAAAATTTTCAATCCTAATTAATCTTACATGTTCTGATGTATTTTCAATTTGAAATACCATATAGAAAAACTCCTGTGACGTGTTTTTTTAAACCTATTACCTTTTAAAAAAATGATGAATGACTGCGTTGTTTATACTCACGGCATCCATCCGTTTTTCACGTGACTTTAATGTAAGATTTTGCATTTCAAGGATTTTCAAATATGTGTATTTTTCCTAACTCGCATAATACTCTATATAATGCATTATTTTCTCAAAAAATCTTTCTAGAAAACCACCTCGAAGGAAATAGGAAAAAAACAAAACAATGTTATTATATGAGGACCACATCGATTTGAACACATCTCTCGCTCTCTCTCTCTCACACACACACACTCACACTCACACACAGAGAGATAGTTGAAGAGCAAAATAATATATCAGATTTTAATATATTTTTCTTTTCCGATATTTAAAAACCACATTTGATTTACTTGTAATAATTTAAAATGTAATTTATAATTTCATTAAATATTACTTTTTAATTTATTAAGCTTTGAGAGACTGTAATTTTTTCAATATATCACATCTCTACTTTTAACAATATATAAAATTTTAATTAAATTTCTATAAAAATCTTAATAAAACTACAATATAATGTAAAATAAATAATACCTTGATTATTTTCAGCGACTGAATGCTGAATGTTTAGTATATTGAATGTGATTGGTTTCTTCAGTTGCTCGTACGTTCAATTCCCACCTCGAATGGGGAATTTTGTTGTTGTTCAGAAACCATACTAAGCCGTAAGTTTGGTTATTTTAAATTTAATATATGTGCATGAAATAAGAAACTATGTAGAATAGTTAACTATTTCCTATCTTTCGAAATATCTCATTTTAACTCATTTTTCTAATTATGAAGCATCATAAGCAAATATATAATAAAACGCTATTAGAAAACGAAACAGTTTTCAGATTAATGTAAACAAATTCAAATTATAAGATTTTATAATTTATTTTTCTTCATTTTAACTTGCCTTTCGTACTTAAAAATTATTAAGTCAAGATCAAAAGTATATTATATTTATTATTTTACATGGGTAAAATTTCATGGTTTAAATTTTAGCTGTTTTGTATTGTTAGAACTTCCAATAGCTTATATTGAAATTATATTTCCAATAGCTTATATTATTAAATTCTTATATATATTCATTATCGTTTATATTACATTCTCTTCACTAAATAGAAACATGTATTTTGATTAGAAATGGTAGAATCTACACAATTCTTTATTTCTTATTCCCTTCGCTTCTAAATACATCTACTGTGTGTATATTGCTGATTAAATTTACATTTCCTAATTTCAAAATATGTAAACATTTAAGAATTTGTGTAACATTTTAGGAAAAAATTCTTTTGGAAGATTGTAGTAATGAAGATATAACTGTAACCTCTAATGTGATAGATGCAAACTGCGCGACATTGAAAATGCAACCCCAACAAGGAGTCACCAGAAAGCGACGAAACTCAGATGAGAGATAGATAGCAACGAACAATATGTGATCTGTAATTTTGGAATTATATATATGATACACACACAGACCGAGAAGTTGGTCGGATCAGTAGGTTGTACTACCGCAGGAAGCAACACGTATAGGTAAAGAGTCAATAAGAGCATGGATGAGGTTCTGAGGAATGGCTCTCTCTCCCATGTCAACCATTTGTCAAAGTTCTTCTTCTGAAGGAGGGTGTGCCAGGATCTGCAAATGTCATCTAATCATAAACCAAATTTGTTCTATTCGTGAAATATGGTGAGACAGTCGTCAGGAAATCAGCTATACATCTTACAGGACATGCTATCTGATGAGAGGAATGTGCAATCGCGCGTTTTCCTGCTGATAAAGGATGTTGGCCATGCCTAAATGTAGGAGAGTGTCATAGGCTACAGCACATCATCTACGTAATATTGGGCATAGTGGCGAGAATACAAGCTAGAAGTGGCATGGAATCGTACACAATGGTGGCTCAAACCATGATACCGCTTTGTCCCACAATAGGGCGGGTATTTGCTGCAGGTTTGAACCTTTTTCTACTTTCATCGTCACACATACTCGTAATCGGTAACTATTACTAAAGAAGCAGAAACGTGACTCATCTGAGAAGACGATGACATCGTCCATCGATGTGGAAGAAGTCATCCACATCGCTCTAAGCCGTTCTATACGTTGACATCTATCTATGCTGTGGAGTCAATGGCAGTCTTCTTAACGGACGGCATGAGCGTAGTCCACTTGCTATCAATAGATGGCAAGTGCCTCTAATTGATATGGAAGCATCCAAGATGTTTTGCACAAGCTGCAGAATTTTTGTAGGCTTGCTTTGTGGAACCACCACCCGTCGGAAGTGTCGATACAAGCGTGCTGACGTCACTCTGGCTGTACTGACATCCCACAAACATTCTACAGCTCCTTGTTTCAATCTTCGCCATAGCCGGTGCACTGTTGACGCGTCCAGGTGTCTTTTAGCTAGTTTACAGTAAGGACCAACCTGCCTTTCTTATCCGATCACCGTGCCTTTCATAAAACTCGTGTGTCAACTGGAACTGACTCCGTCGATGATGACCTGGCATTCTGTGC
>CM057820.1:56648885-56693885 GCA_030067965.1 Latrodectus elegans
ATCAAATCCCTGCCCGAAGCAGGACTCAAACTAACAGCTACCAAGCTAGAGATGCTAACATCTCCGCCATAAGTCTGTTTGCATTGTTGGGAATATTCTTACATTTGTCTAAAATCTACATTTCACTCAAACACCATATTTAGCTACCAATAGTTTAGCATATAACGAGTTATTTTAAAACTCTTTGTCTAAGTAAATTAAGTTTGTAACTTCTACAAACTATCAATAAAATTTACATATTTTAAATTACTTATTTTTTAGCAATTAAGTACGTTTACAAAGCTTTGATGAGCTTTTTTTCTATTGTACTTCATTTTTCTCTGAAAGCTTTTTTCAACGAGTTTTAAATAATATTTCAGTTTCATTTAGCGTTTTTTTTAATTTTTGGTCAATTCTAGTCATCTGTTATCTTTTTTAATACATATTAATATTTTTACCCAATTTTAATAAAAAATCAGCTAATCTTGTTTGTTTTTATTATTTGAAAATTTTCCACAAATGACACATTATACGATATTCGACACAATATTTTATCCTCGTCTTAAATTTTTGAAAACTTTGAGAAGAATATTCTGATTAAGAAAATTAACTATATTCAAATAAAATTCCTTTGCTGATAGCATGCGATTTGGTATTTTTGGGGAAAGGGAAATTCAAAGCTGTACATTCTCAATTAAATGAATTCTAATGGATAGGTTAAAGATTTACCTTAAATAAGAATATAATTATTTTGAGCATAAGAATTTAATTCCTCTTATATAAAATCTGTTAGTAACATAATTTTCTTAGTCACTTTTGTTGCTCTATGAAATTTCAGATGGCCACAAATTTAATTTAGCCTAATTTATACTATAAAAAAATTAAGCCATCGGAATAGACTATAATGCTTTAAAAACTGAAAATACATTCTGTCATAACATGTATTTTAAATTTAACTAGCAAATATTTATTCTAGATTACGTAAGTCTTCAACACTTTATTTGGCATTTTTCTTTCTGACATTATTAAATTATTATTCTATAAAAATACTTTCCTTCGTCTTCAGCAACCAAATATGTCAAATCATACATAATAAATGTCTAAAGTTAAGAAGTTCGCTTAGTAAAGTAAATGTGAGTTGAAATATTTTGAGTTTATTAAAAACAGATATTCTTTTTTTTTTTATCATAATCTGTTTGCGGTAAAAATCAAACTGACGTTAATATGTGCATAATTTGCAGAATTCTTATGGAAGTAGGAACTATTAGAAGAAATTCCGTTACATAAAACTATCGGGAAAAATTATGTTTTTAAATATTACATTGGTGCATAGAAACTAATATAAGATACGTTTATAATAGATTATGATATAAAGCTATATCTCAATAGAAATTAGAGATAATTTAAAAAATTATATACGCATTTTCTTTCTCATTTTTGGGATGACATTTTAAATGTTGTGCTGATTTTTAAGAGAACGTTTCTGTACTTCCAAATGTTACTGTTAATATTCGTATGCTTGCAAAATCAACAAACTGTATTAGATATATAGTAGAGGTCTTCAAATGCAAAGAATCTTTTGGTTACTTCTCAGGGGTATGCAATAAAAATGAAACTTTAGTTACGGGCCTCATAATTTCTAATATTGTAGTCTTTTGCCACAAAAAGACATAATTCAACGTCTAAATGCTTAAATTGTATATAGATATTGATTATTTTTATTATTTATTTAGTAGTAAGAATGCCCTCATCAATGTGATGAGTTCTAGGTTTTATTCTAGTTATTTTTATTCAGTAGAAAATATTTTGTTTTATCTATGATCATTCAACCGGGTAACCAGGAGATATCTCTAAATTTATTTTTTCAAGCTCTGTAAATACATGCGACCACCTATACGATCTTTAGTAAACCAGTATTCTGTAGATATATAAAGTCAATTAATAGTTAGGATTTATTAAACTTTCCACAGTGCAAGTTACATGAACTACTAATATTTTATTATGATAGACATGAGTCTAAATTTTATGCATAAAATATGCTCTGTAAGCTTTTACATATCTAAGTTGTGATGCTGAATTGTTTGAATTCCTATTTTACGGATAACATTGTACTTTTGGTGAAAATATTAACTTATCTATATTATTTAAGGTTCATAATGACTTATATGAAAATAATGTTAAAAATACAGGAAAATATGTTGAAGTACGTTCCTAATATTTTTTGTACAAATGAATAATTTTAGGTCTTCAAATGCTTTTACCCTTGTTGTCCTGTAGATGTATTGGTATAGAACATATACAAGCGAGTAGTTTCTTAAGAATGGTCACAAGACCCAAAAAAACAGGCATTAATTGACCTTTCTAATGCACCGAATTAATGTTATTTTATTGGTTAAAATCAAAAGATTATCAATCTAAGGTAATGTAAATAATTTCATGTTAATGTGAATCATTTTTATTATTCTTTTTTTTTCTGTTAGAGCGTAAGAAAATGTTTGAGAGATTTATCATTTGAATTGAAATAATGGTTTGGAATTCTATCAGTATAGTTAGTTGTCTTTCATTTTTATGAATGTAAAATAATTATATAGTAAAATAACCAATAAACCTTGGTTAAAACCAGAAACAAATTTGATCTTAGAGCTGATTTTTTTTTGGTAGTAATTCTTTGTGTTTAGACTATTCTTTATTAAATTATTTTTTCTATAAAATGATTTTACAGTTATGCATAATTTCGTGTATATATTGCATATCTTAAAGTATATGACATACATTTTATATCAAATATTATGAATGGAACTTTTAAAAATATTTTAGTTTTAAAAGTTATTATTTTAGTGAATAAAATTTACATTCAGTCCTGGATTCCATTCTCATGTCAAGAGTGAGTATTTGTAAGGGTTTGGAATCCTTTAAAAGGCCCTATTAAATTCACTTAAAAAAAGTAACTTTAGACTAACAACTAAATCAAACCAAACTTCCATGAGTAAAGAGCCATATGTTGACTTCCAGTTGTGTAAAATGATAAAAATGTTACCCTAATTTTTTAAGACACTAATTTTATTTAATTTTGCTCTGTAAAATGATTATTCTGCTTTAGGCATTCAACTTCAGGGATATTACACTTTTCCCAATTTCTTGCATGTTAAGATTATTTTTAGTAATTCTTCTGATTTAATTTATTGAGGGATGGGTGAACTTGGGTTTTTCATGTTTTTTAATTAATATATTTGATGAAATTCAAAAACAAAATTATTAATTTGCGTTAATTATTAACTTTTTAAAAGATAAACGTTTAATTGTTTTTATATCTGTTGAATTAATATTTATTATCCAATCCATATTAAATCTGTTAAGAAACTTTAAATAGTGATAGGAATTTTGGAAAAATAATTCAATTTTTTTTAAAAAAATGCGTATATTATTGAAAAACGCAAAAGTTATAAATGAAACAATTTTAAAAATTTATTTGAGAAATATATAACATAGTTTATATTCTAAGGCCATTCATAAGTTTTATAAAAAAATAGAAAAAAAGCATAAAAATATTTCAATTTCTTTATTACTTTTAAGAATGTTAAAAGCTTTGTAACTATAGGTATTGATAACCAAGTAGAGCTTCATTTTGTCAAATTTTGCAAAATGAACTCACACGTTTTCTCGTTTTTTTATAACGTATGCATGATGTCTAAAAGGTGATTTTTATTTTTGATGTGGATTTCGATTTCCTAAGTATATACATATGTCATAGGAACCCGTTTATTGTGTATGCAACTCATTCATACGAGGAAAAGACAAAAATAGAAAAGACAGAGAGAGAAAGTGCACCCATGCCCGAACCGCGATTCGAATGCAGGATGTCCCTATCAGCAGTCAAACACTCTGACCACCAGACTATAATTTACGATTAATGTGTAAGAAAAATCACACCCCTGAATATCCATTTATTTATAAGTAGGAAACGCTGAATCTTGTTACTCTAGAATGTTATTTAAAGGGATCACAATCACCTTATTAAAATGTATTAAAAAACAGTATGAGCTGTTATAGAAATTTATGATTTTTCTAGCATTCTGTTTGAGGAATCAAAAACTTTTTCTTACTTATTTTGAACTATAATTGAAAAACTTTCTTGTAACGGAAATTTTTAACCTGCAAAATTTCTACTCAAATTCATCTAGCTAATAGTGGAGGTTGGTAATTATTTTAAAATCATCTCGTTTTAGTTTTTGCGCAGAAATCATTGAAATTTATTTATTACATTTCTGATTTTATAATAGAAATGAGCTTTGTCTCGAACTCATAGCAGCACACACAGTTTCTGAGAACAATAAATAATTTTTAATGTTTGGCTCAAAGGTATTTTAATTCATGAGAATGTTACAAACAATAATTATGTAATTCTTTATTGTTATTTTTTAAAATTTTCCTGGTTAACCATCGAAAAAGACAAAAGTAATAACAAAAAAGTTTTTTAATTCTTTGCAAAATCTACTTTAATACATTTGCAAGAGGAAACTAATGATATATGAATACAATGTTACATGAATCTAAATCCATATTTAAATCTCAGAATAGCTTAAGAGTTTTTAATTATAAATCTTAAAAATTATGTTTTATTAGCAATCATTAATAAAAGACAAAAATTACACATTAAAATTATATATTTTCAAAATTGCATGTTTTCGTATAAAACTAGGTATTTATGTTCTTGCCATTAAAAAAATAAAAATAATAATTTTGTTTAATTTAAAAACGGTGTATTATAATTGTAGGAACATATTTTTACAAAAGTTAAGAAAATGTAAGCTTTTCTTTTGAATTAAGACAGTCATTTTTGAAACGGAAGAATTTATTCTTTAAGCATGTTGTTATACAAAATCCCTTAAACAATGATATTGAAAAAAACTTGTAAAAATTATGCAGATTCATAAAAAAAACTATTAAGTACTTAAATACTTTAAATAAACATCTTTATGCACATGCTTAAAAAGTTGGTTTTAAAGTATTGCCCAATAATTAGTTTTTCATTTCAAGTGGTTGCAGTTTTATTGAAAGCTCTTAAAATTAAACGAAAAATTTAATAAATTCAAATAACTTAGGATCAATTTTTTAAGGGAAAAATTTTTATCAAGTAAACAAATTTTATCAAGTAACCTTTTTAAATGTTTACTGTTTCTACCATTCGATATGTTTTTAATTTTTAAAAGATTACTTTTGCTATTAAGAATTTCATTTTAAAAAATAATTTGAATAATATTTGCATTTTAATATTTATGTTTTATGATAAGCATTATTTTGAGAATTTATTCCAGCATAATTCTCTAGCAATATTATTAAATATTAAAAAACATTTTTAGTTATCTAAAATATTTTGACCTAATTTGATAATTTGTTCAAACTAATTTTGAGAAATGTTCCCAAAATACCTTTATTTTCTCTTTATTCGTAAATTATATTTTATGAAGTTACATGGATTACTTTTTAATTTATTCATTAATTCACATGCTCAAGTTGAACACATCCAATTAATTTGAATGGACATACATTTAATATTATATATCAGGGGTGGACAACCTGAGGTCGGGAATCACATGTGGTTCTTTCAAGGATTATTTATGGCTCTCAATAAATGTACCCGATTTCCCCCTTTCCTTTTTGTGTTATTATATATTAAAAAAATTCTCTCACACACACTCCACATGTTTCAAAATGTCTTTTAAATTATTGACAACAAATATGAAAAACTAAGTGTAACGTTGTAACGAATTTCCATTTTGTCCAAGCGCGATCGAACATAAACAGTGAAGTAATCTTCCGTAATCGTCCAACTCCAGACTAATTTTTAATGTGCAAACTTTCATTGAAACTGACAGTTAACATTGTGCTCTAGAGAAAACAATTTGTTGAATATATTTTGCTATGTATATATTTTTCAATTTTCACTGTTTGGTAAATTAACTATAATTTGTTTCACAGTAGGTAACACATGTTGTTAGATTTTTAATGGCACCAAACTTACATTTTTTTAAATTTCCTTATTTATTTATAGTTCTTTTAAAAATATGATTAAAGAAACGAAAAATAAGAAAACACTAGTTAGTAAATAAAAGTTTAAATAATGAGAAGGAGGAAGGTTTCCTTTTTTATTGACAATAACGGAAAAGCATTATGTTTCATTTGTAATTCTACGATCAAATATTACAAATCTAGCAATATGCGTCGACATTATAGAACCAATCACATCCTAAGTTTTCTAATCAGTATCCAGCAAACTCCAGATTAAGATCAGATAACAGTTAAACTTGCTTCTTTAAAATCAGAAAACAAACAGCGGTCAATTCTGGTGACCCTTAGCAGACAAGCTAATGTGGCTAAAGCTAGAAAAACAGTAATAAACGTTGTAAATTAAACTCACACTTTTGCAAAAAAATGATCGACAGTTCAAAAGTTTCCTTGAAGAATTAAAGAATGAAGAACTTCCTAATTATGTATATATATATATATATATACATCAGCTTTTCTTTCACATTGTCAGATGATTATCTAGCTCGCACGTATTAAATCAGTTTGTAGATTTGTTTGATTCGATAACTGCATTTTTAAAAGAAACGGAAATAATTTATTCAGAATTAACCAATGAGGAGTGGTTACAAACCTTAATGTTTTAAACTGATGTCACACATGGAACACATTTACAAACAATGAATTTAGAATTGCAGGGGAAAGTTAAAATAATATCTGACCTCTCACGATGTATATTTAGTTTTCAAACTGAATTACAAAATTTTCAAAAATCATTAAAAGTAAACGTTTAGCCATTTTCCTCAAATTAAAAATGTTTGTTCCAATATGAAACGAGGAAAAACCCAACGAGTACACGAAAAAGTATATTGATGGAACTGCAAAAGAGATTTCAAAATTTGAAACATTTTAAATAATCTCTTGATTTCTTTTAATCCATTTGAAATTAATACAATTCAGGGTAAGTTTTCCATTTCCAATGCAATTATGATCCACAAAGCATCTAGATAATTAGAATAAATAGAGATGCATGAGGATCAAGGTCTACAATTAAATATAAGCCGATTACTGAGTTTTGTAAATTTGTAAATTTTATAAATTTACTTTAGGATTAAAGTAAAAATAGGCTGCTTGTTGAATTATTTCATTATTCGGAATAGCATACTTATATGAATAATTTTACTCAACTTTAAAATTCATGAAACTCACAAAAACCAATAAACATTAGATATCCAGAATCTCAAAGAATTACTGCCATCAATTATTCCCCAAATTTTAAAGAATTATCAAGAGAAGTAAAATAAATGTGTTTAATATTAAATATTTAAATTCAATATACGTGTTTTTTACTCTTATCTTTATGTTTTCAATAAATATAATTTCTGTAAAAATATTTTTAAAATCTTTTTAATACGTATTTAATTGCGGGTAACGAAATCAAATACGTATTATATATATATTCTATATTTGCGCAAAAATATCCCTTTAACAAATCTCTCTCTCTCTCTCACTCACTCACTCACATACTCTCTCTTTCTCTCTCTCTCTCTCTCTCTCTCACACACACACACACACACACACACACACACACACACACACACACACACACACACACACACACACACACACACACACACCACACACACACACACACACCACACACACACACACACACACACATATATATATATATATATATATATATATATATATATTCGTGTTTGAAATTTGTTAAAGGGATATTTTTGCGCAAATATAGGACACAAACACTGATCTTTTTACACACACCGGAAAAAATAAAAAAAAATAATCTGAAATTTTGATCTGAAACTTTTATAGGAATTGTAGATGCCTTAATGAAAGTTTTTGCCTCTTTTTTAAGTTTTATAAATTATTTTCAATTTTTATTTTAGACTTGGGGGAGGGGGGTTGTCTTTGTACGTAAATCCCTTTAAACAATTAATTCTAATCCAGTTCACCTGAAAGTAAAATATATCAATGTGCTATGGTAAATAAACATAAATATTTAAAGGAAAGTCATTTTGTGATAAGTAATATCTACATGTAAGTTTTTCAGAAAGAAAGAATTAAATGCTTTCTAAAAAATTATATGATTCATGCATATATATATTGGTTGTACTGGTTGTGTTAATCAGTATATATAGATACCAGAATGTACAGTTTAAGATACGTCATTTGTGATTAGCAAAATGGTGATTGAGAAATTTACAAATTAAGTATTATACAAATTATTATCATAAAAAACGTGTAGCTTTCTTTAAAAAATTTTTATATTGTTTTATTAAAAGTATAAATTTATAAAAAACCTTTTCCAAAAAAATAAAAAAAAAATTACATTTTTTATTACGCACTGTAACAATATAATCAGATGTTAGATGATTTTAAAAAAATACTTGGGAAATTATATATATATATATATATATATATAGTAATCTATTCAATCTATTTCAAAAATAATTGAAATAGATTACTATATATATATATATATATATATATATATATATAGCAATCTATTCAATCTATTTCAAAAATAATTGAAATAGATTACTATATATATATATATATATATATATATATATATATATATATAGTAATCTATTTCAATTATTTTTCTATTCATTCCTCAAATATTTTTGTTTTTCAAATGTATTTTGAGAAAATTGAAGTATTTGAAAAATGTTTTCCTTATGATATTCCGTCAAAAATGGTGCCATTTGCAACTGTGTAATATATATTTTTACGAAGATAAGATGACTCAAACATATTCGTAAATCACCGAAACTAAGTTTATGTAAAATAGGAACTTGAAAAACATTCATTTTTTCTAAAATTCGCTAATAGTAAAATAGTATCGGAATCTGATAAATATCTGTTACAGCTAATAAATATCTGAAACTTCTGTGATCCGTATTGATCATAACGTGGAAAATAACTTTCATGCTGAAAACAACAATTCAGGGCATTTTATTCTTTCAAAGTTCTGACAAGTTTCAGAATGGAACAACTGTCATTTCACGAAAGAATCAAGTGAGTCTTCTCAATTTCAAGTTGTTTCTTATTCCTTCCGGTTGAAAAAAAAAGAAAAATATTCGTGGAAGAATAAGAAATCCAGAATAGACGCCCGTGAGACGTCTAGTAGAGAAAAATCAGCTGAGAAACTCTGTGTATTCAATAATATTTTCAATGAAAGCATTGACTCAGAGAATTCAACTTAAGTGAAAATGCATTGAGTAGTTATTTTTTATCACGTTTATGTCTAACTGAATTTACTAAAGATTTTTCACATGCAGTTTGTTTTTAAATTTTGTGATGTAATTATAAAATATGTTAAAGGTGAAATACGAGTATGATTGTGCATTACTTTAATATTATATTTTGCATATTTTTTTGAGATTTAATATTAGTCTTTCTCATGAGCATATATTCTTAATTTCTTTAAATATTATTTTGAATCTATTGCTATATATGTAAATATGGAAATGATAGATTTTATATATGCATGTATACACTATATCTATATATAATATAATATATATTTTTTTTATATATTATATTATATAATATATATATATATATATATATATATATATATATATATATATATATATATTATATAATATATATATAATATAATGTAACATAATATAATATATATATAGTCTCTAGTCATATTAATGGGAGTGATACCTATCATAAGATAGAATACCCTCTTTCGCAGAGTGAACTACTACGAGACATACATGAAGAGAATCGATTATGTTCCTGAAGGTGTTCACTGGGATGAAGAGCCATAGTGGTCAGCTGCTCTTGATTTCGTGGATAAAGATCCATTGCAGAAACAACCTGATCGAGATGACATCATGGATTTTCAATTGGGTTTAAGTCAGGCGAGTTTACTGTTCGAGGGAGAATTGTAAACTCATCCTGGTGTTCTTCAAAATCACGCACATACACTGCCAGCTGTATGACACTTCACATTATCCTGTTAGGCGAAGCCATAATCCAGAGGAAAAATGCGCTTATAAAGCAAACATATGGATAGATGTGTATATGTAATGATTGATTGAGCCTCCTTCAATGATGTCTAAAGTTTGCGAATGCCAGGAAAACATTCCCCAAACCATATATATCCCGCCTTTACCATGAAAAAGGTTGCAGTGTTTTGCTTTTAGACGTTTCACATCATATATGACAAAGCACATCTGTTCTATGGAGCAAAAAATGTCATTCATTAGAAAATGCTGTCTGTCACCACTCAGTGGATGTCTAGTTGCGGTACTCGAATGCAAATTCCAACTTTCGTCACAGATTGAATAGCAATCAGCTTAAATACTCGAGCTAAGTGTCTTTTGCGGAGGCTCAGACGCATCAACTTTCTCTGAAGAGCTGTTTGGGAAACACTGTTGATAACCCTTGGTTCATCTGGGTGGTCAGTTGGTCAACAATAACAAGTCCATCCACCAGAATGCATTTTTGAACCGTCGTTTACCTCTGTTATCTATGCTCCGTATTGTATCACATTTGCCACACCATTTTTAACAGTCCTATTTTGCCTTGTACGATGGTGGCACGCGAACAATTCACAAACATATAGTCGTTTTGTAAACACTTGGTCAATGTTGTGTCCTTTTGGATATCGGATAAATATCTCCGTTTCCTGATTGCGCCAACGATTGCCATAATTTCTGAAGCTCTTACGCACACTTTCTATACGTTCAACTGCACTGTGTTGATTCCCGCCTTTTGTAATTGCTTATTTAACGACGACTTATTAAGTAAATAACGAAAATATATTATTTCCTATGTTATCCTTATTTTGGAAGAAATAAGCACATATTTAAAAAAAATATGTGTAGCTTATCATTAATTATAATATTAAAAGAAAATTTTGCTAAATCTTCGAATATATTGGGAACTTTATAAATATTTTAAAATTAAAAATGCATTTAAAGTATATAAAAAAGTACTTCAAATATATTTTTATTTTACATGTATTTCTTAGATAAAACTTTATATCACGTTGTAACTTTGTGCAGTTGCGATATTTATACAGGTTCTTTTATAGGTTCAATTATATTAAAAATAATAATTATCATTAGATATCGTGATCAAGTACAGTCCATTCCTGCTATTTATGGGTTCTCTTTGGGGCTTAAAGCTTGAAATGAAAGAAAGCTTTTAGAGATTTTTAAAAGTAACGAATAAAAACATTTTTTGGGATGCATATTTTTATAACAAATTAATTCACATGACAGCAACAATATTTACTCGACATAAAACAGTTGCTGATTATAAAGTAAATGCAATACATTTATCAATCCAATAAAAACATTATCTTTTTCAGTGTTTAAAAAATCATTAAAAAATTTACTTTTGTTTTTACAATTTTTTTTTTTCACTAAGAAATTCCACTCCTCACTATTTGGTTTCCTTTTTTATTACTTTGAATATAGCCAATGACCCGTTAAGGAAGAAGTTTTCATGAAACGTGAAATCTATTTAATTTCTCAATAATTATACAACAATGTATTGTTAATTGAACGATCTCAAAATATTTAATCAACAAGTACAGTATATGTTTATACAGATTTTTGTAATTTACGAGACAATTACTACTCAATTATCAAGTCTTGTTACACATTTTTACCTCAATGAAAATTCATTTTTGAGTGAATGTATATTTAAAAAATGAACCTTATAAATTGAGTTTTTTTTCAATTTCTATAATAAGCACTTTTTGTACTTTTCTTATTTTTCAATCATATTTATGTATTCTAAGTTGTTACGTATGCCAAAAGAGTATAATTAGAGTTAGATTAATAAATTAAAAAATCCCCTTTAATTTGTTTGAAGTTAATATTTTATAGAGTCTTTTTTTGTGTATGAACACTACATTTTTGCAGAATAAAAAAAAAGCACAGCAGACTTTCGAGATGTATTAAAGATAAAATATACATTTTGAAAAAAAGAAGGGAAAAATTTATCATCAAGAAAAATCTCATGAACTTTATTTTGAAGAAGTTGTTAAAATGTAAAATTTCTTGTCATTTATTAATTGTTTTTGCTACCATGCTCTTTTCGAATTTTATTAATTATGATTGATTTATTTGTAAAAAATAAAATATTAAACATAGTTTCAACTTTTAAGAAATATTTTTATAAAAATTTAAAACCGTATATATCTACTGGTGATAAACACAGTACACAAACTACAGCACAAACTAACCACAGTACACAAACACCACAGTACTTGTAATTATTTAATATTTAAACTGATATTATGTTGTAAATATATCTATTCTGTTGATTCACAACAAGAAATCATAACTAGCAATAAATAAATTAACGATTTTCAGGACTGTTAAGATTATTTATCTATTAAATTACATAGATATAAGAAATAGTGACTTAACATCGCTATATGTAATATAAATTTACTAACATCTATGCTTTATTAAATTATTTATTCAATGCTTTCTTCATGACTGTTTTACCATTTCCTTATAAAGTAGAGTAATAATTTATGATATCTTAAAGACTTTATTTTCTACAAGATATTATAGTATATTTAACATATTGTGTTATAATCTAAAATGATTTGCTTCTTAGATTATAACACAGATTTTGTAGTGATTAATAATTTAATATCTATAATTTTTAGAATTTGAATAAAAATTAATATGCATAATAATATAAAATCTCTTCCGGATTGTTCTGATAACACACACACACACGCACACGAACACACACGCGAACACACACACACGCGCGCACACACACACACACACGCGCACACACACACACACACGTGCACACGCACACACACGCGCACACACACACACACACACACGCGCACACACACACGCGCACACACACACACACACACACGCACACACACACACACGCGCACACACACACACACGCGCACACACACACACACGCGCACACACACACATACGCGCGCACACACACATACGCGCGCACACACATACGCGCACACACACACACGCACACACACACGCGCGCACACACACACACACGCGCGCACACACGCGCGCACACACACACACACACGAGCACACACACCAGTTGAATCAATTGTTTTATGGCATCCTTTGAAATCATAGATAAAGCGAAATATGCTGCCGAAAATAAAATAGGTAAAATTTGAGTTTATTTGAAATTTTTCAAATTAGAAAATATTGAAAATAATATGAAACATCAAAATTAAGTTATTTATTTATTTGTTTTATTAATTTATATTCATATTATAATATTTTTAATGTTGATAATTTTTTGTAACATAATTATGAGTTTAAAATCGCACAAAAAAGAGACAAAATGTGAATAATGATAATTTATTTTAAAATTAGCTGAAAAATATACGTATCATTTACAACTTATTTTGCTATCTATAAAACTAATTACTATAAAAGTAACAACAAGGTTAAGTAAAATCATGCCCATAATTATTCGATTAAATTTAAAATTTAAATGACTTGTAAATTCACAATTTAATATTAAATAACATAAAACATTATCAGCCTAAGAACTTTTTTAGTATGATTACATGAATTAAATTTTTAGCATAATAACTTTCAAATTTGATATAAATATATATTTTTTGATGTGATTATATATTTGTTTGTACAGTAAGTCCATGATTTTTTCAAAAGTGAATTAAGAAGGCCAAAATTATCACACAACTTCAAAAAAGGTAATTAACATCAACATGTTGAAGAAAAATATTAACATATTCAAATTCCTCAGATTTCCAAAGAAAAAATCATTAATCGAGCAACTAAATAGTATAAAAATTTATTTTATGGATATTTTAGGAAACATCTTAGAGATAAACAGAAATGGAACACCCAGAATCGAAATACAAGTGGATTCGTTGAGAAATAAAAACATCAGAGGCTTTTAAAAATAATTAGTTTACTACTCTTCTTTTATCCTTTCTTATTTTTTTTCTGTTTCTCGCTCTTTAAGGATAACGATTACAATACACTTAAAAAATTTTAAATGGTGAAATCCATAAAAAAAAAAAAAATCCTTTTTTCAAAAGATATTTAGGTAACTATTTTTCTCGATTATTTATTTCAGAAGTGAAAAATGAAATTAAATCCAATGCTTCAGGAAAGATGCTTTCTTTTAAATTATATTTTATGATTGATATGAATTAAAGTTTGAAAAAGTTTCCTTATTGGCGCTCATTTCAAGTATACTTTTTTAAGAGATTAAATTTTAATGGAAAAAGCTCTTTATTTTAGAAATCATATTAGTTTGTTTTTGATAGATTATTAATACATAAACTCTGTATTTATATTTTTGTGTATGATACGATTAAAAATGAAACATAGAAAAACTATTGCAAGAAAAAATTGATTAAAAGATTTTAAAAATGAAATATAAAGGTCATAAAATTTTTATTTTAAATCAAAATTTTTTAAATAAATTTTTTGTGGTGATAAATGTGTATTATTTGTTGTATTGTACTGGAAGTATTTAGAATATATTATTCCTCTATTTTTGGTTAAGATCAAGAATTTTTTCATGAATTTACTCGGCAAAATGTACTTACACTTCAATAATCAACTTACGCTGCAATCGATGGAAATAAAGTTATGCATTTGCACTTAACTGTATTTATACAATGTTGATTATTTCGAAAGTACTGTTACAGTTTTTGTGTAAATTTCATAAAGATATGCATACAATTTTAATATTTTCTTTTCAGTAGACATGAATAGGATTTCACAAAAGACTGGGAGAATTTAACGGATCTAAATATTCTTTTCTTTAACCAGCCATTAAATGAGTTAGTTCCATGAATAGGTGGTTAATCCAGATTGAGTGTCAAGTTAAAATCCACCTGTGAATGCTTTTTCTGTCACTATGTGAGCCACATTTTGATTTTATAGCATGAGTTAACAATCTAATCTGTAGTTCAAGCAGATAAATCCATATTTATTATTCATTAGTGCATTTCTTGATACCTTTTTCCAACTTATTTCAGTCAAATAAAGGAATCTGCATTCCTATTCTTGTATATTACATTGTTTTCCGCTTTATAAATGGCATCATACATACAAAACAGTGTACCATCAAATGGTTATTCAGTTTTTGAACTCAAGTATTATGTGTTTTGTAGTGTTTATGATAGTATTTATCTGATGACATGTTGCTTAACCTAAACAAGAGCAAATTATTTGTGAATTCCTTAATTATTGGTTTTTGGACATTAGTTCTTGATGTTCTCACTTTAAAAAGTTTCAGATCCATAAATTTTTAATGAAAACGTTTCTCTTTAAGGTGTTAAAGCGTTTACATCTTAAATCTCTTGTTTCATTTCGGATATCATTTATGACTTTTTCTTCTTTAAAATACTATAACTCATGATATTAAAGTATCAAGCAACTTATTTATTAATTTTATTTCCATTGATTATATATTAAAGAAAAATATTGAATATGCAGATGAAAAGCATGTTTTACCCTCAACTCACCTTAAATAATCAATTTTACACTTGGCGTGTAAAAGTATAAAATTGATTTTACACTTAATCAATTTTACACTTTTATACGCCAAATGGCAGTATTACACTATTTCAGTGCAATTAGAGATCTTATTTTTATACTAGATGTCAGCACTATTCACATTTTCTTGAGTAAACAAATTGCAACTTTTGTAACCGTCTTCTTGAAAAATTATGCGATCATTAAGGGGTTAAAGGATAAAATAAAGTTATAATGTAATTACTTTATTTTAAAATTCTTACTGTGCTAAATTGTTTTCCATTACTAAAGTTATTCTTATAATTAACCCAAATTTTAACATAAAAATGTCTTATATCGTTTGAAATTATTCTTTGTTTAATTCGGGACTCATCAACATTAATATCCATCAAAAAACAGCAGAATTTTCTCTAAGATATAAATGTAAATTTATTTTTAATTTTAATAAACCTGAATATTTCTAATATTCATACTTTCATAAATCTTAAGTATATTAGTAATTAAAAAAGTAAGCATATTATATCTACTATTTATTCAAAACTGTATAAATAAAGAATACGTTACTTTAAATATTTTTCTTGCAATGCATCTTATGTGACTCTCAAAAAAACTTTAACTTGTAAAAGAGAACGTTTAAAGTAAGCCTTTTTAAAACTTAAATAATTCCTCAAATACAAATTAATTTTATTTTCAAAAAATGTATAAGAACCTTATTTATTTTATATTTCTTTAAATAATAACTCTTTTAATAACCTTTAAAAGTTAATTTTCTAAGGACAGTTTATTTTTTCTACATACAAAATTCTAATGACTTGCGCCATTAATATCTCTTTTATATAAAGCCAATCTACCTTCGTGACTTTCAACGTCAGTTTTAAGAATTCGCCTTCCGTTGGGTAAATCCTGACGGTAAGATCTCAGTCCGAGATATGTTGATAACTCTTTTTTTTTTATTCGAATGAATTGCTGTGAGTATTCCTTCTAAGTGTTTGAAATACCATTTATTATTTACAGATATACTGTTCAACCATGAATAATGAACCAATATACTGAGTGCTTGAAATTTATGTTGCAGCAAACTTTGAAGGACAATGAACATTTTACTTGATGCTATTGATTTCCAATTATATATGATTGAAATTGTTAGGTTATGCTGCCCCAAAAATACTACACACACTTACTGCAATCCTCTATATATATTCTGGTATTTTTTAAAAATAGTTTCCATTATGTTTCAACAATTTAATTGCACAGGATGTAGTTAAATTTGGCACAAAGTCAGGTATACCAATCTGCATGGACTTCTTAAAAGAAAGATAAATATTTATTGTAAATGCTTCATTTGAATGTAGCCATACTTTCAGTTAATAGAAATAAAATTTGTTGTTTGCTTAAAACACATTGCTACAAAAATCGCATCCTAGATCTACTACATTTCATAAAAAATTTGATTAGTAAATTTTGAAGTTATTTTTTTTCTTTCAAACTATTGTATGAGTCCATGTGTTTTTGCTCATAAATCAGAATAAAATTAATTTCCAAAACAGAATTCTATATCGTTGGTAGACAACTAAGATCATGCAATTTTAGTCTTTAACTTGATACTCATCATAAAAGTACTGCGAAGAATTTCTTGAGCCTACTGATATCGTTCATATTTGATAAAATATCGAGGGCAAGATTGTCATCAACTTCTTATTTGGCAGGAGCACTTACTTATGAACAAATGTAGATACTCAGTTATAAACTTTTTATACAATTTTATGGTTCAGAAATGGCTAATAATATTTCTTTAAGGTTTTCTTACATATTTTTAAAAACATTGTAAATTTAAGCTTAACGCAGAAAATATTTTAAAACTCACAGTCTGAATAAAGAGAAAAATTAAAAAATATATATTTTTTACTATTGTGTGTATAAAATCTACTAAGAAGATATTTTTCCTCTGTCTTACAGTTTTAAACTTTCAACAAGAAAGGAAATACATTCTAATTAGACGAAATTTGAACAAATTCATATTACTGTAGATTATGACCAACTTTTTCTCTTACTAATTCAATATATAACTCCATATTACTTATTTAATAAATGAAACAAATGCATTAATAAGCATAATTAACTATCATGTTATTTGGCGAAATTAAAAAATCGTTCCATTTTGCAGTTATTCTTTATTTATTTGTCTTTTAAATACTAAGCAACTTCATATTTTTATATTTGATATTATATTTAATATTTATACACTATTTTTAACAAAATATATGAATTTTAATGTGTATATATACATTAATCAGCTTCCCGTATCATATAATTATATCATACACATCTTATAATTAATTTATATGTATTTATTTCGATTGATTTGATTTATTACAGCTCCCGCTACTAAATTTATCGAAATAAATAAATAGAATTATAATTCATTTTCCTGTACATATTTTAAAATACTTTGCTTTTTGGAAACAGGATATTTGTATGAAAATTTCACATGAATTGTTATTCATCATTTTAAGAAAAAAGTTCATTCTAGATTTTATTTAAACTGAAAATTTGATTAAAAATATTCTAAGGAATTTCTAAATCCACGGAAGTGAAGAAAATGAAAAGAAGAAAACTTTATTGGAAAATAGTTTCTTTAAAAATATCCTTGCTATAATTGATTAATCTAAAATATTCTAAATTCTTTTCAATTCACGATCGCAAACAGTAGTACTTCCAAGGCAACCAAAATGATAAATGGCAGCATATTCTTTGTGTCACGGAATCCATTCGTTTTTCATGTGACTTTTCATGTAAGAAACTTTGCATTTTTTTACAGAATTTAAAATAAATGCATATTTTAAACATATAGATATTCCTAGAAAATCTTATTTCGTATACTGATTCTTTGTGCTTAACGGAATGTTTTGAATAACCAACTTGAAAAATTCAAGATAAAAAGTTTTATATAAATTTGGTCCAAGAAACATAATTAAATCACGCGTTGCATGCGGTACAGCAACTTTCAAAACAATTATTTGTTTCAACGTATGAGAATTTAAAACAAATCTGATCTTTATAGATTTTTCCTCCAAAAATTATTAATCCCTACGTAATATCACATTTAAAATATTATAGTGATAATATCATACTTTAAATTTAATTATGATTTAAAATTTTGAAATTTACTGCATGTATGGGTAGTTTTATTTATAATATACATTTAATTTTAAAATATATATACTAAAGAGTTAGGAAAATATATAATAGAAGATGATAGATTTCAACAACATGCGCCAAATTTACTGCTAAATGAACAGATTCCTGGTTTTGAATTTAATAGCTTGTGAATTCAATTCCCACGTCAGTCATGGATGTTTATAGAAAACTATATCCATTTTAAATTGATGTGGCGAGTTTAATTGGACCTCGTATAACTTGTAATATAAATATAATTTATTAGGCAAGTCAAACCTGAGTTTATATATTTACAAATATCTCAATTAAATACCAGAACTAGATTAAAATTTTGTATTTCAAATGATTTAGACCATAATATGGAATTGCATTGTTGCTATAGAAAAGTTAGCTTTCGAATTCTTCTGTTATTTTAAATTATTAATATAAACATTTTAGACAGTTTAATCATTTTCAGAATCAAATAACTCAATTCAAACATGATTTTAATTATATTTTTCTTAAATAATATAAATAAAAGTTAATATTACCAGAATAATTTTTTGAAGCAAATATTTGGCCCAAATCACAACACAATGTCTTTACACCGTTTAAAAGTTATCAGAAAAAGGCTATATATATATATATATATATATATATATATATATATATATATATATATATACATTAATATTATGCACTTTAAAAAATAACTAAGAAAGCGGAAATCGACAAAATTATAATTTCCTCATTAAGGGAGTGCTCAGAAATATTGCAGCAATGGTTTTTCAGAAAGAAATGCTCATGATCAATTCAGAAGACTAAAAACAATTACATCAATAATCATCTTAAATGTGTCTTTCCGAATGTCTAGCATAAATCATTGCTTTAAAAACAGGCGCAAAGTATAAGAAAGATTTATATATTGCTTTACCTAATTACTCGGAAAAATCTATCTGAAATTAATCGATTTTGAATTTTTTTCATAAAAAATTCACGAGAAACTACTTATATAAATAAGAGGTATGCATATTTCCATAATCAATTTTGACGTATTATCGCCTTCACATATTGATTGCTAACGAATATTTAATTATCCGTTTGTAGTTTCATTTATGTAAAAATGTAAAATCTTTCTATCTCGCTAAATAATTTTATAAAATTCAGTTATAAAAGTACAGAAATATGAATCAATATATAAAAATGAATATAAATTCAGTACATAAATATAAATAAAAATAGCATAAGTATATAAATATGAATAAAAAATATAATTAAGTATAAATTAAGTTTCCCTTTAAAATATTATTTAAATTATTCTGTTTATTTTTTCTTCGTGTAAAGTAAATAAAAGTTCAAAAACTTTGTCCACTTACAAATACTGAAAATTTTTAAATAACAAAAAACGTTTATACGAAAAAAATATTTACAAATAAGGTATATTAATTTTTTTATAATTATTTTTATTCTTTATATAATCTTTATGCTAAGCATTATAATGTAACGAAATAATAATAAAAAGGACTGGGAAATATATTAAAATTGAAGGTGAAGAGGTTATTCTATAATTAATTATTTTTTAATCTCAGATAAACAATACCTTATTTGCTTAACAATGTCAATTTCTTATAATTTTTATCACCTTGTTTCTTCTGAAAACCTCTTTTGGTGCATTATTAATTTTTATAAAAGTTTTTTTACTAAAGGCTCAATGAATTTTATAGAAAGGTATTTTGTTTATGTTTCATCAATAAAAAATCATTATGTAGTAAATTTCTTATATGCTGAAAAAAGCACTGTACTAATTAAAAATTTGAAAATTACATAGAAAATAATTATAACGAAATAAAAGACCATATTTATCTTTGAAATATAAACATTTAATTTATTAAGCTTAAGTGAAGTTTCTTTGATGGAGGAAATTGCGTTGACTAGTTTAAAGAGTGCGCCATAAAAATGTCAACAAAAGGTGCAAAATTTGCCAAAAAAAGTCTAAAATTAAAAAAAAAAGAAAAAAAAGAAACGATTTTAGAAATATTTTAATAATATTAATAATTTTTTAAGAACAAAAAGTATTTCATAGTATATATTTTAGAATTTTACAGTAAAATGATAGGTAATATTCGCAAAATAGCAAACTATTCATTTTTCCAGATTTTTTTTATTTTTGATACCTTTACATTTATATTTAATGGTAATTTAATTTTATTATTATAAAATCAAAAACAGTGTATCTAATAATAAATTTTGAATGAAAATTAAATTTAAATATTGATGAAAAACAAATATTCGTGAAACATGAATAATGGTTAATTGATTTCAGTTTGTTCAATAAGTGAATCAGAATTTATCCGGTCTTATTTAGATACAGACGATTATTTTTTCATGTTAACTTTTTTTACGCATTTTAACATTTTTGTAATAATTTCTTTATATAGTTGACATTATAACTTATTCATAATTAAATGGATATTTTTGTTGTAATGTTTAAAATATTGTATATAGTATCATTACTATCCATGCGAGAAAATTATGCTTTTTCATGAAATTTAAAACATCTTATAGAATTAAATAAATGAGAACACATAGAAAAAATTTCAATTCCAACTATAAGTAAATAATTTACTTATAGTTAATATTTACATATCCTTACGAATCTTTCTATGGTTCTTTTCTTATATTATAAAATAATATTTAAATAAAAACAAAAATTCAAGTTGAAAAAATTACCTTGAAAGCATTATTCATTAGTCTTAGTATAAAAATTATCATTACTTATTTAAATATTTGAATATTTTTTATGTATTTAATTCATGTATTCAAAAATATTCGTTTTGCTTCCTTTTATTAATAAAACTTATATAATTATTTTGCTCAAAGTTACAAAAAGTGAATTACTCTTAAATTAAAAAAAGTTTGAAAATAGCAATGGAGAATATTTAAATGAAAAGAACTAAGTTTAAAATTTTTTTTATTTTATATAAGAATTTTCTTGTAAGTAAAATTTGTCTTCCAAGCACAAAATAAGGCTATAAAGGAATATAATGATTTTGGTAATGATATTTTCTTTTTATTGTTATTCTTTCCTAATGATATTCTTTTAAACTTATAAACAGTACCATACCTTGTGTGAAACATTTAGTAATATATTTTATAGAAAATACACTCAGTTTATGAGAGAATAAAAATGCAATTCCAAATTCTTAGAAAAAAAAATTAGAAAATAATATCAAATAAAACCTTATTTCCAGATAAAATTTTGATTTTTTTTACTGTGTGAATAGTTAATTTCAGGTATGTAGCTTAAAATTAAACGCTGATTATAGGATGAGGAACTGAATTAAATTTGATTTCTCATTCGAAGAAACACTAAGGGTAATTAAAAAGAAAAACAGAAAAGAAAATGTATATATATCTAACTTTCTTTAGGGGCAAAAAAATGGTGAAGTTTGTATAAATACTTTTAATTTTTTTGTGTGCACTCAACTGTTTTTTCTTTCCTTTCTCTTAAGCGTACCTAGCTTTCTTAAGTAAATGCATTCGGAAGCTTTAATAAATGGAAACTTTTAAGGATATTTTTTTTATAAAAAGATTCATTTAAGTATTTAGAAAGAGCCTAAATTAATATTATTTAGTTCAGAGTAGAAAAGCGATTGTAAGATTTACGCAATTTTTTTTAAAGGAATATGCTTTTAATGAAAGGATAGCCATGATTATATATTTAACAAAGCGAAACAAAATTAAGTACAAAGATTTTTAATTTTAAAAAGAAAATATTTTTCAAAAATATTGGATGCAGCTTAATGTAAGTTGATAATTTATTTTTTGATCTTGAATGTTAAAGAAAAACAATTGTAAATTTATTTTATAATTATGATAAAGTAAATTAATATTCGAAAAAGGAGTGTTATGTTATTTTTTGAAATCAAAATTTCGATACATGTTATATTTTTACTGAAGATATTCTAACAAATGGCATGATTAAGGGTAAAGAACTTTATTACAAACGCAGTATATAATAATCTTTTAAAAAGTAAATGTTGTTTTGATCCCTATAAATGGGTTTAAAAATTTAATACCATTTTATTACCATAAATAAGTAAATACCTATTTCATTATCAATCATTTTTATCTTTATTTTCTGCTTATTGATGCATCTTCGCTAGAAATTTATTTTCTGTTTTGAAAAATTCGAATTATACTCATTGAATGCATAGGATTGAAAAATGTATTTATTTAAGCTATCGAGTACAACTTCCTCATTTTAATCAGTTTTATCAAGGATAAAATATGAAAACTTTTACTGCATTTAGTGTATTTTCTATTATACTTGTATTTTCTTTGCTGAAATATTAAGGGACTTAAAACTAATACTGTAGCATGTCAATAAATTATCTCGCTATATTCTATTTTTGAGGAATTTATCTCGCTATAATATATGTAATTGTAAGTTAACATTGTAATGAGCATTATTTGAATCATTTAATGGGTTTGGAAGGAAAAGCATGGGAAGGTAATCTGTTTCTCTTGAAAGTTTGAAGTAATTATATGTTGCATTAATAAGGATTTATAATCCAAATATATTTTTATTATATTATATATACTGATCAATAAAATATAAAAAGCAAATAAGTAAATTGTGAAATTTTATGTATAATAAATTATAAATGAGCGAATCGAGTATTAACATGAAAAGAAAATTTATTGGAGTATTTAACTTTTGCCGAATATGTTTGGCTATGTGATCTTAAAACCCAATTAAATACATCAAGAAGTAAAATCTATGAAAGTCTTAAACAACTATGATTAATAAGTTATATGTAAGAAGTAAGTTGTTATAATATTTAACAAAAAATTAATAAATCATTGTTTAATGAATGTAGAAAGACGAAACAGATAGCAATGTTTGAAATAACTCAACACTCCATTTAAAATGTTTAATTTTAAAAATAATCAATAAAGGATACTCAAATAATTTTAAAAGAAAGTCAGTAAATGATGATTTGTGTAATAAAGAGAAAAATATGATAATTATTGCATTTTATAAGTTAACAAAGACGGTGATCTTCCCAGTAAATATATTTTCTTTCATTAGCTAAAAATACTTGCTGCTGGGAAAATGTGACTACACTGATATCATATATTTATATATTGTTAAATGTCCTCGAATGGTATGTCTTAGAATTTCTAGCCGAGTTGGCTGCCGAAAGGTTAGCGCTCTTGCCTTCGGTTCAGCTGTTCGTGGGTTTGAATCAAACCTTGGGCATGGATGTTTGTAGTGGTTCGGAATCCACTTTAAACCGTAGGTCACGGTCTAATTAGCCCTCGTGCACAAGAAATGACCATTGAGTGACAAACAAACCAACTTAGAATTTGTAAAGTAATTGCATGGCACTAATACCCAGGAAATATTACGTAACTCCACAACCACATTAATAACGAGAACTAACATTCCAATGCAGTCATTACACGTGGACTCTGTAAGTAGAAAAAATAAAATTTAATCACAGAAATTAATAATTTTCATATAAAAAATTACGGAGATTATTTTTTAATTCATGAAAAAAATTTCCTGACTGATGAATGTTAATCCTTTTATTTATTTTCTTCATTCCTTTTGCTATTCTGACATTTTTGGAAAATATGCCTTGTTATGATTTCCAAATGTAAGGCATGACATGACCCCTTTTCTGAAGGTAATAAAATACCGGATGTTAGTTTAAAACTGCAAAGCATTAGTAAAATTATCTTTTTGTAAACCTATGTTTATATTCCTTTGTTCATATAGTAAAGGTTATACAGAAACAAGTAATAATTTCATTGCCCTTCCAGATGACATAATGAGAATGCTTCTGATGCTTATATAAAAATTATTAATAAAACAATTGATATTAAATGATTATTAATTTTTGAGCAATTTTTCGATGAAGAATAAGTTATTTTAAATTAGTGAATAGGTACAAAATATTATTTATCATTAATAAAGCTTTAAAAACGTTCTATTTAGTATTTCCATGTTTAAAAGGAATATTATGTATATAATGAAATGGGCATATACTCAATTATTCCTTGATAAGGAACCTGAAACTCATCGTGATTGTGGCCAACTGTACTTCCAAAATTATTATGAAAGATTAATAATTTTTCATTGAATAGCATATTCTTTAAAACTGTCTTTTATCAGAATCCAATACGTCGATTGAAATTAAAGTTAATAAATTCTATTGATACAGCATCACCGTAAATCGATTGCTTTCAGTCTTATTAATCTGCTGGCAACATGAGCTTATAAGTCCCGATCATAGTTTATAGTTTACAATTCACAGTTAATTAGATTCATTGTATTTGCTGGTGTATAAGATAACTGCTCTTATTGCATTAACAAAATTCAATTTTGAATGGATTTCTACGTATCGTTTATAAAGCGCGTTTTCTCGTTAGTTTGGTCATTTATTTCAAAAGGTCCAAAATATTAACTTTGATTTTATTTTTATATATTGGGTCTTAATTTATTTTTTAGTAAAATTTTTCTTATTATCGGTATTTTAGAGTCATACATCTTGACTTAATACATTGATAGATAACATAACATATTATTGCTCTTATATATAAATTTTGTTAAATTTTAGTAATAGTTGAAAATTTGTAGAATATTTGTGTGAAAATATTCGGATTAATAGCTTTAAAGAAAACTTTAATGTTTCCATTGACTCTTTAGTTTTACTTAAAACTAAGAAGTCAATGAAAACATTAAAATTTGACTTTATATTTAAAGATATAGATTAAGATATTTTTAATGGAACATAATTAAGCATCTCAATGTGCCATTGAATTAATTTTACTCACAACTAAACTCGATGACGATTAGATGAAGATGATTATATTATTATTTTGATTAACTTTAACAACTACGATTAAATTAAATTACATTTCATGTAACTAAAAATATGAAAACAAAAAAAAAAGAATTCAAAGGTAAATTATTATAATGGATCTTTATAAAGCTACTTTTTTTTAGTTAACAGTTATTATTAAAGTAAATTTAAATAATTCTCTTAAGCTGGATTTCAGTTTGAATGTACAATTTCAGTAGTAATAAGGTTTTTCAGTTTGATGTTTATTTAGTGTGAAAACTAGTTCACATACACTATAACTGTTAATTTAAATAATTCACTGAAATCTTCACGATTTTATCTTTTGGAAATACTTAACTTATAAACTGTAAGATATATAGCTTCAGGAAATAATATTATCCCTGATGATACAAATTGAATTTGACAGATAATATTTAATTTACATATATTTTTTGCGCAGATTTTTTTTTGACTTTTTCACTGTCAGTTAAAAAAAATTATCTTTTTAAATTCATTTATCTTGAAAGTGTTCTGATGAACATCAATAATTTTAGTTTTAGTTACTGCTTACTTCTTATTTTTATGGGAATGGTGATGTTTACTTACTCTTTCTCTACATTACCAATAAAATATTTCTAGATATTTTTCCATAAATCATAATGGTGTAAAATTTTTTTTGATTAAAGTAAGTTTATTCGGTTATTCAACTCATACATTAAATTAACCTTTATTTATTTATTTACTTCTTCAATTAGGTAAGTTCAATTTTTTTTCGCTTTTTCAGAAATATGTTTAAATCTAATTTTGTAATTGGATTTTTAGCTAGTATTTCAATTTCATTCCTGAACACTCATTGGCTATGACCAAATATTTAAATTCCTACTTATTTAAAAACACGTAATATGCCTCTAAATAGCTTATTTTATTATTAAAAAAAGGACAGTGCATTTTGTGTGTTGTCATTTTCTAATTACCTAAGTAAATTATTTTTTTATTATTGTAAGCCTTTCCACCTATGCTCCTAAGTTCTTAAAATCTTTGTATTTATACAAAAAATCGCGGCAGTAAAACAACTTACAATCTAAAAATGTATTATTTTAATATTAATCTCTTTAAATCATTCTGTAATAAATTTTTTTTTATTTAAATGTCATTTTAAAATACTTTTGGAAGAAAATTACTTATAAATATGATTTACTTTACTATTCAGTTTTTAAATTCTTTTTTGTATAGTTTATTAATTTATATCTATTTTTTGATTACTTTCATTCCCTATAACGTTGTTTGCTGTCGTTTCTCTAAATTTTGCTTTTTGAATCTTTTATCCCTAGAAAAAAATTTTTCATTAATAATGATTTTTTAATGAAAGACACTTTCTGGTGATTCTTTTTTCTTTGTTTTAAAAAACCTTTTTTCTTAATCAGACTTTTTATATTTTAAACTAGTTTAAACGTAGCATTTTTTCATTTTGCTTGCATTATGAATGATACATCTTCATTATGTATCATTATAAAGATTTTTTTAAAATTTATCTTCATAATAATAATTACTTTATTGTTCAAACAATCGTAAGGCTGGATATCAAGCATATTTTTTTCAGTTTTTTAATCTGATGGCTTCAATTTGCTTTTCTTTCTTTTATTTTTTCCTTTTTATAAAAAATACTATTTGGCTGAAATTAAATAGATTTGAATCAATTATTTCAAGATGATCACACTATTCTTTCAATGAGCCTTAGAGTGAAAGAAAGTTTACAAATAATATATTTTGAAAAGTGGACAACTTAATGGCCTAAGCTCAATGTCTACTAATTAATTTTTCTACCAGGAGAACTATTCATGTATAGTGAAAGTTACGGATGAATCTGAAAGAAATATCTTCAGAAAATTCTCAAGAACTACCTTGACAAGTGTGCAAATAGAGTTAAGGGACTTCACATCAATCTTCTGTTATAAAAAGTAGCTGATATTAAAACAATATGTTTAGTTTTTCACCTCACACACTTATAGTAACCATTTTGTTTCTATTTTGGTTTTTGTAAGATTTTATCAAAACACTTTGTAATCCTGTAATTTTATTAAATATTTTATTTTATAAAAGCAATATTTTTTTTGGCAATTTAGATAAGAGTTACTGTTTTTATATTTATCTTTCATTTCCTTCAACTTACCTTTATTTCTGATGTCTGATATCAGTGTTTGCGACTTATAGATAAATGTATGTTTTAATAAGAGAGCTTATACTGTCTTTTATTATATAATAATGTTAATTACATTATTACTTATAAATAACAGAAGCGACATTAGATCATTGCAACAGTTTTCATTTCTAACGATGTATAATGTTTTTTGAAACCAAAGAACACTTATGATTTTAATTATACCTCCGAGGAAAAAAAATGTTGAGATTTAAGTTACATACACATAAATATTTAAACAGCAAAGAAAGTTTTGCTGAAAATAATTAAATAATATGCATAAAATAAAAAACAAATAAAGGAGATTCAATTGATATAAAATTGACACAAAATCCTGTCTGGAAAGCTAATGAAGATTTAACCAAAAAGCTGAGAAATATTATTAATCATCCCCTAAATGAAATAGTTTTGTTGCATTATCTATTGGTGAATAACACTTGATTATCTAACAATTCTTTTTTGAAACTTCTTGTTTTTAATCAAGCGGCTGTTTCAGCTGTCATATTTTCCGGAAGGTAAACCTGTGCTACTGGGTTGCTTTTTGAAGTATTTCAGAAAATTTCATTGGGTTTTATATTAAAATTATTAACTAACTCAGAATTATTTATTTTGAAAATATTTTCAATTTCCCATACTTATAACATATATGGTCATAAACAGGATGATAAGAGAAGGATTTATACATGGCCAAAATTTGTCATCTCTAACAACAAAATCGAGACCAACAATGGCACTCTGGAAAAGAAGCACAAAAAAGAAAATAATTTTCATAATAATGACATGTGATATTGAATGTGTTAACGTGAAATTTATCACTCCATCCATTATAATTCTTTTGCATGGTAGCCCATCGAGGAAATGCTAATTTTTCTTTCCTGATGTTATTGGGATGAAAGCGTGACCAAAGCTCACTAAATATAAATTATTTAGGAAGATCGTTTCTTTATAATAATGCCTCTCATTGGTAAGGAAAACACAACTGCACTGACGAAATATATAATGATTTTTGTGTCTATTATACGGTAGGTTCTGCCAATCATGAAATCTTAACAACCGTATCTATTGTTCAAATAAAAGTTTTGCCATTTTGTTGTAGTATTTTGGATAGGAGAGCTGGTTACAAAATGATTCAAAGGGGATTCTGAATGATGCGAATACTAATACAAATTGCAATCTTCCTAAAACAAGAACTGTTTCAAGTTGATTGGAAAATAAAACCCTTTTAGTAATTAATTCATTCCCTGTATGCTGAAATATTTGTTCAGTTTCCGTCAACAATTGGAGAAAATTATTACAAAATTTCTGATTTCAGTCTCTTGTTACTGTAGGATCATATGATGTTTATCACTCACTGTATTATGTTTCTATGTTCCTTTTCCTACCACCATCATTTTAAAAACAATACCTATATTTATGCTATGGAATGTTTTTGATTTCCTGAAATATCACATTTGCCATTTAGTGAGACAAGTGTTGAATTATGTCCTCAAGGAAGCTTGTCAGTAGGTCTGTCCCGTGTAAAAGCATTTAATACTTATTATCTCATTATTTGAGAAATCTTATCTTCATTTGCGAAATAATATGTAGATTTTTGAATTTTTATCTTCTAAGCGTGCACTGAATGAGCTTATTTGGACGTGTCTACTGACACCAGGCTCTTGTTTTGCATCATCTTCATTTTTTTTCGAGGGATTATTCTCCGTATTTTAGCCCATCACCACACTAATCAGAAAATCTTAATTCAACAATTTTGTAATTTCCTTTATAAAAAGGAGTTTATAATTTAAAGTACTTATCTATGACAAAAAATTATCTAAACTTGCTTTAATTTGTGGTAAAATAGTTTATAAATAATGCTTTAATCATTTTTTTTTGTAAATAAAAAAATCATTATTGAACCTCGGAACTTCAAACGCCACTGGAAATAAGCAGAATGAAAATTGATTGCTGTATTTAACGACATTGATTTTTATATTAATTTGAGTTACTTGCATTAGTCACCAATGGATCTACTTTGAAGCAGTCATGAATTTTTATTATATTACTCTATTCTATTGCCTCTTTCTAACAAACGAAATTTTCATTTCCATTGCTTTCCTTTATAAAATTTTATCTTTTCATTCCATTCACTTATTTATTCAATTTATTCAATTGATTATGACAAATACGGATATTTAAGCGTATGATGGTATATCGCTAAGTAAATTCAAATACCTACTATATTTAGATACCTATACTAAAATAAGCGAATAAAAGTATAATATAAAAATAATACGAAAGAAATGAAATGGGGTTTCGGTGCATAGAATAAATTTCACACTTTCTTTTATTGGAAAAGTTCTGGAATTTATTTATCTGTAAGTTAACAGAAAAGCACACTTTTGACATCATGCAGTAACTCAATAACTCATCTTCAATTCATCATTTAAAAATATTTTAAAATAGATGCTGAAATTAACATTTATATTGTTTTAACTTAATTTTTAATAAAGCTTATATGAAAAGAAATAATTTAATGCGTTTTAATTCAGTTAATTCAACAACTCTTTGTATTGAGTAAGCAGTTAAAATTATCCAATAAAATTGGAAACGTTGATTTTTAATAATAATTTTAATCCTTAAGCAATAAAATTACTCGTAAAAAGTACATAAGAAATTTAAATGATTATATTTTTATGAATTTTTCAATACATAAATCTAATTCCACGAAAAAAAAACTATATTAATCTTTTTCACTTTTAAGCAACAGTTAGTTATCTTCTTATAAATGCTTTTCAATACAATTTACTAATATATTTACAAATTTCATGAAGAAAATTCATATAATTATAATTAGTTAACTTAATTAACTAATTATACATTAAAATCACTTAATTTTAATGCAAGAAACTTATTCTGTCATAAAATAAACTGTTACGGATATATATATATATATATATATATATATATATATATATATATGTGTGTGTGTGTGTGTGTGTGTGTGTTTACGGTACTATTGATGTTATATTTTTAACCAATGGAAACTTTTATACCTATCTGATAATTCCATCTTTCAATTTTAAGTTTTTATGATTGCTTCATTGGGGTATTATCTTATTTCATGGATTGTTGGATTGTTGGGTTTTATGGCGCAAGGTCCAAATATGGACATGCTGCGCCTATCTTATTTCATGATTTTTCTTCTCAAAAATTATATTCATCAGTGATCCAAAATATATTTCTGACGCTTTCCTGAGATGATGCATTAAAATCAGTTATTTTGTAAGACAGAAGTGCATTTGGCAATTCTCATCTAAATTACATTCATTTTCTGTTAAATAGATATAATATTGTAACAAAAAACAAAATATTTATCATAAAACATTTGAAATATTTACTTTGAGAATATTACGGTAAGCAAGTCTTTTATTTGATAGACACATAATGAACACAAGTTAACTTCATTGAAATTATCTCACATATTTAGTTGTTTATGGCCAAATAATTTTATTTGAGGTCGTACGTGAACACACAAAGAAGTTTTTCATATGATATATCAAAACCAAACATTATCAAATTTCTCATTCTTATATTTTATATTTCTGCTTGAAGCTTCTTATATTTCTGCTTTACTTAAGAAGATTCGTAAGATGTAATTACTTGATATTTAGAGAAATTTATTTATTTATAATCTCCATGATAGCAATTGCAATTAACTTTAATTTTGAACTCGTGAAATAATTATAG
The DNA here is from genome assembly GCA_030067965.1 of Latrodectus elegans. NCBI lineage: Eukaryota > Metazoa > Arthropoda > Arachnida > Araneae > Theridiidae > Latrodectus > Latrodectus elegans. Next base: position 56,680,364 of record CM057820.1, read on the forward strand.
TATGGATTAGTATTAATCGAAAATACATTTTTTCTTCTTATTTTACCTAGAAAGTCAGAAATCTAAATTTGCAATTTTGTTAACGTCATCCTAACCGTAGTTGATGATGAATATATCATGATATGAAATATGTATGTTTGCATACATCATGATACTTACACTTTACATTATGGTATTTATAATATATAAAGCAATATTATATTCTTATCAAATAAAGAGTAAGTGAACCAAAAACATAAAAATAATACATTTTTTAGTGATTAAACATTATCAAATTTCTCCTTCTTATATTTTATATTTCTGCTTGAAGCTTCTTATATTTCTACTTTACTTAAGAAGATTCGTAAGATGTAATTACTTGATATTTAGAGAAATTTATTTATTTATAATCTCCATGATAGTAATTGCAATTAACTTTAATTTTGAACTCGTGAAATAATTATAGTATGGATTAGTATTAATCGAAAATACATTTTTTCTTCTTATTTTACCTAGAAAGTCAGAAATCTAAATTTGCAATTTTGTTAACGTCATCCTAACCGTAGTTGATGATGAATATATCATGATATGAAATATGTATGTTTGCATACATCATGATACTTACACTTTACATTATGGTATTTGTGAATGTATAAAGCAATATTATATTCTTATCAGATAAAGAGTAAGTGAACAAAAAACATAAAAATAATGCATTTTTTAGTGATTAAACATTATCAAATTTCTCATTCTTATATTTTATATTTCTGCTTGAAGCTTCTTATATTTCTACTTTACTTAAGAAGATTCGTAAGATGTAATTACTTGATATTTAGAGAAATTTATTTATTTATAATCTCCATGATAGTAATTGCAATTAACTTTAATTTTGAACTCGTGAAATAATTATAGTATGGATTAGTATTAATCGAAAATACATTTTTTCTTCTTATTTTACCTAGAAAGTCAGAAATCTAAATTTGCAATTTTGTTAACGTCATCCTAACCGTAGTTGATGATGAATATATCATGATATGAAATATGTATGTTTGCATACATCATGATACTTACACTTTACATTATGGTATTTGTGAATGTATAAAGCAATATTATATTCTTATCAGATAAAGAGTAAGTGAACAAAAAACATAAAAATAATGCATTTTTTAGTGATTAAACATTATCAAATTTCTCATTCTTATATTTTATATTTCTGCTTGAAGCTTCTTATATTTCTAATTTACTTAAGAAGATTCGTAAGATGTAATTACTTGATATTTAGAGAAATTTATTTATTTATAATCTTCATGATAGTAATTGCTATTAACTTTAATTTTGAACTCGTGAAATAATTATAGTATGGATTAGTATTAATCGAAAATACATTTTTTCTTCTTATTTTACCTAGAAAGTCAGAAATCTAAATTTGCAATTTTGTTAACGTCATCCTAACCGTAGTTGATGATGAATATATCATGATATGAAATATGTATGTTTGCATACATCATGATACTTACACTTTACATTATGGTATTTGTGAATGTATAAAGCAATATTATATTCTTATCAGATAAAGAGTAAGTGAACAAAAAACATAAAAATAATGCATTTTTTAGTGATTAAACATTATCAAATTTCTCATTCGTATATTTTATATTTCTGCTTGAAGCTTCTTATATTTCTACTTTACTTAAGAAGATTCGTAAGATGTAATTACTTGATATTTAGAGAAATTTATTTATTTATAATCTCCATGATAGTAATTGCAATTAACTTTAATTTTGAACTCGTGAAATAATTATAGTATGGATTAGTATTAATCGAAAATACATTTTTTCTTCTTATTTTACCTAGAAAGTCAGAAATCTAAATTTGCAATTTTGTTAACGTCATCCTAACCGTAGTTGATGATGAATATATCATGACATGAAATATGTATGTATGCATACATCATGATACTTACACTTTACATTATGGTATTTGTGAATGTATAAAGCAATATTATATTCTTATCAGATAAAGAGTAAGTGAACAAAAAACATAAAAATAATGCACTTTTTAGTGATTAAACATTATCAAATTTCTCATTCTTATATTTTATATTTCTGCTTGAAGCTTCTTATATTTCTAATTTACTTAAGAAGATTCGTAAGATGTAATTACTTGATATTTAGAGAAATTTATTTATTTATAATCTTCATGATAGTAATTGCTATTAACTTTAATTTTGAACTCGTGAAATAATTATAGTATGGATTAGTATTAATCGAAAATACATTTTTTCTTCTTATTTTACCTAGAAAGTCAGAAATCTAAATTTGCAATTTTGTTAACGTCATCTTAACTGTAGATGATGAATATATCATGATATGAAATATGTATGTTTGCATGCATCATGATACTTACACTTTACATTATGGTATTTGAATGTACAAAGCAATACGAGTATTATATTCTTATCAGATAAAGAGTAAGTGAATACATATTTATTCACAGATATTCACAATCACTCAAATATGTATCTTTAGAGGGAGTCATGTTAACGTGAATACAATATGTATTAATTATTATCAATATGAATATAACACATATTAATCAATTAATTAGGTATGCACTGTTCTGAGGCATTGTCTATTGCCAAATCCACTCTATCACTCAAATACTCATTTAATTCTATATCACACTATGATTACGTTACTTTATCTAGCAATTAAAAAATCAGAAAATGAAAGCCCGCTAAAAGATTTCCTTTCTTAAAATCCATTGCATCACATACGAAAGAAACATACGTAACCTTATTTCAAACAGTTTGGAATAAAGACTAGTAATCTGGAAAATTCAGTTTGCTATGTCTACCATTAAATTTAACAAACATCTTTTGAATTATATATTTATGAAACATTCAAAAATCACACACACATAAAAAAAATCTTTTCAACTGATGTGTGTAATTCACTATTTTATTGGAAAAAGTTATTATTTATGGTTGAAGTCACATTAAATTTTATTTTGAGTTTGTAAATCGAAAATAAAATTTCTATATCTTTAAGACACATATAATTTTCAGATTAATAAACAGAAGAAATAAAAATTGACGGAAGAATAATTGTTCTAATAACTAATATAATTAATAATTTCTTATCAAAAGTTGTTTTTTACACCAAATATCATTGCAATAATATACTTTTTCGAAAGTTTCGATGTAATGGAGGATGTTGGTAAGTTAAAAAAATAATAATGTTAATCTCCAGCAAAAAAACTATGTTTGTAAGTAGCAGATGAATAACTTTTGCTTTCATCAAACAAAACAAGAAGTCAGTGATTTATTATTATAAATGTACTCAGCAGAGAGAAGTAAATTAATCAATTTCGAGTTCTTTCATGCAGATTAATGACTCGATTCAATTTACTTTCTATGGTAGGCCATAAAATGTAGTTGTATTGTTTGTGCTATGGTAAAATGATGAGGCTGTTATTATTAACAAGATCGTAAAATGTGTTCTTTTCACTATGACGATTGAGATGAAAAATGCTATTCTGAACTAATACTTACTGAAAAAATTGAGAAGCAATGTGAGTTTTTCATGTATTCACAAATATATTTTTTAAATGCTATATTGATGAAATAATTCTGTACAAACACACTCACTTTTCACAACATATTTTTTTATAAATATTATCAATTTCTTTAAAATTTCTAGTGTTGGTACTAAAAATAATAATGGAGTAAATAATTATGAAACTTTATCAATTCCAATCGATTCGATTAAATTCAAATACTAGGATTATAGTTTGGTATGTAAGCGAAAAAATTTTTCTCTTTATTTGTAATTGTTTATATAATAGTATGTATAATTTGGGTCATTAATTCAAATTTTCCACTGTCTCCAAATAAATTAAAATGTCACATCTGTGATATCAATAGAATCTTTATCTTCATAGGCTTCATAAGTTCAATAAATAGATTAGTTTTTTTTCAGTGATTGTTTCTAACTAATCATAAACTTTCTAGTTCATAATATCTATGAAAATTTAATGCATTCTCTGACTTAAAGGAACTGGTGTCCATTGCAGTTGCTAAATAACGGGAAAGCATGAATACAAATTAAGTTTAGATTTCCATCTTGATTAAAATACTGAAACTGTCGATGTTTTTGATGTTGCGGAGTGATTTAAATTCCTTTACCTATCGGTATATCTCAAAGGAAAACAATATTAAATTTCAAAATGCAAATAACAAGGTCATTCAAATTAATAGTTCCTTATTTGAGATTTTTTAAACAAAATTTGAAATATTTCAAAATTATATTTTTTATAAACCTTGTATTTTTTTTAATTTCTCTCTCTTAGATTATATACATATTACATTATCTAAAAGAAAATAATATGATACTCTACAATATTTTGTTAATAAATATTTTATATTTGAGTTTTGAGCTCAATCAAAAACAATAATTACGTTTGTTATTATTTCATTTAACTTCATAAGACTTACATTAACGAAACACTATTGTGTTAAGGCGACGGAATATAAATAACAGCATATCATATTGCTGAACTTCCTTATGTTAGGGAATAAGAATCAAAATCCGCTTAATAGTTGCTTCAGTGGTAGTTGCAATACATATTTGGCCGTCTATTTATAATTTCCATGGTCTTTTATATATTTGGGATTTTTCTTCATTGGGATAAGTTGACTCAAATCCATAAAAAAATTATCATTAAAGGAATATATAAAACACGAATCAATAACATTATACAATAAATCAAAATTAACTAATACATATTTTTTATAAATTTAATCATCATATTTTTTCATGGAATTAATTACTTCATGATTTTAAGCGGAAAAAATCATTTCTTTTTATATCATTTATTTCAACTGATAATATTTTGTTATCAAATAAAGCAAATATTTTTGATTGATAAAATTTGAACTACACTATTGATTTTTTTCTTTTGATATAATTTCATAAAAGCATGAAGAATTTTTAATCAATAAATGAATTTTAATTACTTAGAAACCCTCATAGCTTTTAAATAACCATGAAACTAGGGTATATTTCAGAAAATTTATATTAAAACACGAAAATAAATAGTTGTTTTTTAAAGATTAATTTATGAAAAATTTTCCGACAAATATAAAACGCTTAACTTCAATTTTTTTTGTGTTAAATGCATCCTTTCTAAGATAATGTTTTGCTTTTTTTTCATAAGGACGTTAGTTAATCTATTCATACAAAAATGTATATTTCTTACTTACTGATATCATATCCTTTTTATATTAATAAAAGATAAGGTGTATTTCCAAAAATATAAACGAGGAAATTATCGCATCATAATAAATAATCAAATAAAATGAAGAATGTATGTCATTTCTGAAATGGCCCTAGATTAAATTCTATATGAAGTCTTTACACACTGAAACCATACAAAAAAAAAAAAAAAAAAAAAAAAAAAAAAAAAAAATTAAATTGAAAATTTTTTTAAATTTTATTTATTGTATTTTTCCTATTTCCTTTTTTTTATTCTGCATGCCAATATAATTGGTTCAAATAATAAATTTCATATTTTAAATTTTCTGCGCCTGCTGGTTGTGTATTCTATTTGCTTATTATATGTAAATAGTTTTATCTTTTGCTTTTATTGTTCTCCTTTTAGGATTTATTCAAATTTTAAAAAAATTGGTCATATTAATATTAGCACATACACTAAAATTTAATAAAGAAATAAAGATGCGCAAAAATTATCTTTAAATTTTATCATTTATTAATATTAAATTTTAACCATTAATTTCATAAGACAAAATTGTATAGATATTTTTAATTAAATTCATATATGACACAAAAGAAATCACCACTTTAAAAGCAAAAACAAAATAAATTTAAAAAATATTTTTATTTTATTTTATCCGTGAATTCATCGTGAGTTACTTAATGCTCCACTTCTTTCTAGTACCTACTTTAAAAAACTAAAAATTTCTGATGTCACATCATACTACTTTTCAATATTTCAATTACAATAAATTAAGTACTTAAAAATAAAAAAAATACAGAGTTATCGATTTCAAGATTACGTCAAAATTGGTTAATGAAGTGGAAATTACACTACATAAACCTTTTCATTTTCAAGAACATATATAGAATGTAGCTTTTCCTTTCAATAGATAAAAAAGGTAGACTTTTCTAGTAATCGGGAAATCTATTTTATTTTGCATCGTTTCTTAAAATTGTTCTTATGCTATTCCTCTTCAGTTGTAAATGTTTATTTATGTAAGCCTTAAAATATTATACTTGTATATAAGAAAATATACACGACAATTATTTGATCAAATGATGCTTTAATTTATTTGTTACACATTGTGTTAGATATTAAATTGCAAAATTTTAAAAAAGTAATAAATGATACTTTATTTTTTTTAAATATGAGTTTCTTTTATCTCTGATTTATGAACATAAATTATTTTACTTAACTACATTATTTTTATTTTAATGATGAATGCATAAAGTTTATATTATTGTCGAATATACGACATATATATTTGAAAATTATAAAATGCACTTATTTATTAATATCAATTTATAAATAGATTACTCATTAATACAAAATTAGAATTAATATTTTAGCCGAAAATAAGTAAACTCTATTGTGAAATTATTGTACACAATGCAGTTCATTAAATTTCATAAATAAAGATAAGTAGATAAAATGTATTATTTATCCCCAATATTCACGAGATTTTTTTACATAGAATAATTATTATAACTTATGAACAACTTATAAGTATAAGTAAACAACAACAGCATATGTTTTAGTACAAATGACTAGTGATTTTTGCCAAAATATAATGAATATATTTTATATAGAATGTAGTTTCAATTTCATTCAATTTCAAATAAATAATTAAGTATGATATATTAGGAAGCATTGAGCTTGACAAATGCCAAATTTGTTTCCCCTCAAATTTCTTTTAAGCAAAATGATGGAAAACGATTTTAATCTTTTGTTTAGTACAACAGAATTAATAATTTATTTTTCATTGATTAAATGTAGAATAACTTATACAATTCAGTGAGGAAGCTATTAATTTTTATTCTATAAGTATATTGGTTGAAATTTTATTTTTGTATTTTGATGTTACGCAAAAGTTTACTTATTTATTGATGGAATATTTTTATTTATTTAATTTGAGTTTGCAAAACAGCTGTATCCTCTAAAAAATTTGAATAAAAAAATCCTTGGCAAAATAACTATTTAAGAGACTAATTTGAAGAAATTTGAATTTGATTTAAAATAAACATTATTAAATAAATTATTTTATTAATAATTTTATCTAATTTAAATTTAATTTACAAATAATATTGCTATAAGTATTTCACAAAACAAATAAAATTAATGAATAAGTGATAGAAAGTTCTTAAAATTTAAAATGATTTCTTCAATAATAGAGATCATGAATATATATTTCTTACAAATGAAGAAAAGTTATTAATAGCTTTAGAAAATTTCAATATTTACGAATTATTTTTTTAATTTAATGTATAAATCATTATTGAGTAAATTTTGTAAAAAATAATTTTATATTTGTATTATTAATAAGTTTCTTTAAATTTATAATTACCTTCAAATTATTAATATGTTATTGTTATCAGTTATTCATATTATGATTAAAATCTCATACATCTCATTTTTTAAAATGTAATTTTCAGTCTCTTGCTTTAAAACAAGATTAGAAAAAATTCAATCTTTTTTTTATTATTATTATTAAATACACCACAATATTTAACTTGTATTTCAAGGGATCGCAGTTGCAATTCTATCAATGACAACATCAACACGTATTAAACATTTATAAATTCAAAGGCAGACAGCGAAAGGATAATTCATTTCCTTCCCTTAGACTACTTTGTCCTGTTTGAAAAGCCAATGTTCTACATTCTCTAATATAATCGCTTATGCATCACATCTAATAATGTACAATTCTCCATTACTGGAATCACTCATGTATAATATTTTCTAGCAAGATGAAACTGAAGCTTCTGCATCCACTGGATAGTGAAAATTAAAGTGTGACTAAAGACTTAAGCTAGAGAGATATTCACCAATACGACGTTGGTCCAAATTCCATACATCTTGTCTGCAAGCCAAAACTTGATATGCATATGAATTCATATGTACAAGGAAAGTGTATTTAAGTATTCTCTCTTAAAAAGGGGTTATAGGTAGAATTTTGACTAACATTTAATCAGGAGCATGACACTCAAAATTATTTAATTCATAATGAATTTACCCTAATATGTTACGTTTATAAGAATACATTTATGTATCAAAGTGTAGAAATATTCATTATAAAATCAAAATGGAATTTTTTTCTCTTTATTTAACAATTTATCTTCATAAACCATTTCAATTTGTTCATTTGATAGAAAATTAGTTTTTAAGACTAATTTTTATATGTTTTAAAAATTTCATAAATTATGATAAAAATTACAATAGCTACTTTTACTGAATACAATCAGTCTAAAAAATTTGTGTGTGAGTTAAATTTAACTATTCTAAAAAAAATAATGAAAATTTCATAGGTAATTTAAATTTATAATTTTAAAGCGATATCTCATATGTACAAGTCAGAATGAAGTATTCGAGATTACTTTATTGTAAGTGATTGAATTATTATTTTACACAGTACTAGCCAATAGAAATAATTAAGTTATAACAAGGATTGCTAAGAATATATATACAATATTAACAAATTTATATAAAAAAAGCAATAAAATAAAAACTGAGGTCTGTTGATATTGCTGTTAGAAGGTGCGTATGCGAATACTATATGCTATAGATAAATCCGCAAATGTTTCATTAATGCCGATATTATAAATGTTTCAGAAAATATTTGTGAATGCTACTTAAGTGTTTCAAGGAATTGATTTGTGCCTACTGTTTTTTTTTCTTAATTAGTAGTGGATCTTAACCTTGATTTGCTCAAATTTATTTATTTACATACAAATAATATAGTGGAATTTGATATACAATGTTTCTTTATTTGTACTTTGATGTCAAAAACCATAGTTTCTGTCTTTTCTCCCTACCATGAGTAACAGTAATTACCTTCATGATCATACGTTTGTTATGCTAATGTTGCTTGACTAATTTGTATTTAATAAAAAAAATTATTCAAATAAATCCAATGTAATTTAATTAATTTATATATTATCATATTTATTTCCTTTCAATTTAGTATTCACAATTTGATAAATTTTATGAAAACACAAAGAAAAATGTAAATAAAATATTTTATTAAAATTAAGCCAATTTTCATTCTCTCTCTCTCTCTCACACACACACACACTCATTAACAATTTTGATTTAACTCAGTCATTTAATTGTTTTTATAATTGACAGAAAACCGAGAAATAATTTACATCCGTTTGTGTGTATACAAAATGACTGTGCACAAATATCAAATTTGGAGTTGACGCAGAGTCTCTACTTTAATTGATTGTATATAATGTATCTGTTCGAAAACTCAAAGATATTGAGAAATATTTTTTGTAATTCATCTGCAGATTCCATTCATGCAGTATATTTCATGAATTAAAAATGTATTTGTTTTACATTGTGATAAATATAAGAAGCTTCAAACTTAACAAGGTCAATTGCATTTCTTTATATAATAATTGCAGGACGCTGAAGATCAAGAGTTGTTAATGTCTCTCATGATAATAGCACTTCACCGTTGACGTAAAATGGCGATATAAGACGTTTGCTGAAATGACAGGAAATAATGCTCATTTGGGTTTAAATATCTTTTCTATTATCACCATGTGGTAGCCGAACACTCACATCATTACATGTTTCGAATTATATGTAAATGATTACAATGGTAAGTAACGAATGTCATAGTATCTTGGCGACCATTGTTATAAAATCTAGATTAAATGTATTTTATTACAATCAGATATTCATTAGAAATACAATTTAATTATTTCTATGAATTACAGGAATAACATGACAAATTCTTCAAAAAAATTAACATTAGGTTATTCCTAATTAAAATAATTATATATATATATATATATATATATATATATATATATATATATATATATATATATATATATATATATATATATATATATATATATATATATATATATACATGCTAATAATTAATCACTTATTGTGTTGCAGTTTGATCAGCCAAATTATGTGATTTAAGATTTATGTCATTGATAAATGTATTCCATGAAAGATATTATGCATGTTAGAGCAAATGAATGACAAATTCCCTGATTTGAAATTTAAAGGAATATTTTGAGGTTGTTATATCGTATTTTGCATTGTTTTGTATTAGTTTAATATTTCAATTTGTTTTGTCACCTAAGTTGACAAAGAACATAACCTTCGATAACCCAGCACAACCATGCATTTAACGTCGCACTCGCGATTATATAGTCTCCCATTATATTTTCTAGCGTTTTCAAACCACCTTCCAGAGATCTAATTTTTGTAATTTTAAAGTAAATTTTTGGTATTAAATCCACGCATTATTTTATATAGATTAGAAATATTCTACTAGACCTACTAGATCAATAAGTTATATTTTACTTCGTTGCATATTTACTTTTAATCAAATATATGATCACATGCATTTTTTGATGTGTGAAACTTATAACTCCCAGATTAAAAAATCGCATATCGTCTCATATTTGCCATCGACATCAACTCCCTCCATTGTTGTTGGCCAATGGCTAATTGATATTGCAATCTCCTCTTAAAATGTGTCTGTGTGTCATGTGTCTCTTCTAGCTTCTGCCATCTTGTTGATAATACATACTTACTGGAAGATTCTGTTCTATTAATTATATCTTTTGTTGAGAAAATTCTACTTATATTTCAATAAATGATTAAAATTATAAATTAGAATAATTTGATGCATTTTAACTATTACCTATGAAGTTTCTAAGAACAAAATGTGCTTTTATAACATTACATACACAAATATGTACATATATATTTATGTGCATGTATGTATATATTATAATATCATGATAGATGAAAAGAATAAGGGCATCATGTGGCCGTGCATACTTCTGTTGAATTGCAGTGTTATGCAAATTGCAAATATTCATTCTAACACAATACAGAGTTACAGGCCTTAACACAAGAAAAATGTTAAGATATGATATCGGGTAGAATAGCTAAGAAAATTTGGAGTAATCGAATCGTATTGAGCAACAGAATTCCTGACAATCATCATTATCATAAGAGTTATAAAATTAGCTTTCAGTTTGATGTCGAATGCGTGTTGATAATGTATTTATACATTTGCGAAAACATTAACCCATTCTTATTGTGTGTGCAATAGTATGAAATTTCGAAAATCAACTGTAAAAATTATGTGGCGCTATTTTTACATCCAACTTCAAAGATAATCATGTGATAATTGATATGTTCACTTACCATGCTGCATTAAGAATTGCTGCAGCCTATGCAAATTAGCAACCCATGCGGCAAAACTTCATCAAGTTCTTCTTGTGTACATACTCGTTTTGAGAACAATGCCATTTTTAGTTCATATTCCTTGACAGGTACAAAAGATTTATTAAACGTATGAAGAAAACATAGCTATCTTTCTTTTGTTTATAGAACGTATCACTGATAAGACATGGTTACCTTCGACTTTCAAAAACCATTGATTTTAAAAGATCGTATAGTTAGGGATGTATATCAATAGAGAGAATAACAATATATGAGAATGTAAACCATACTTCTGTCAATGTCAGATCCGTACTGGTTTGCATGTTTCCTTACACCAGGTATAACAACTTTTTTTTTTTTATCTAAAAGGAAACATCATTAACAGTTTCAGTATATAGGAAAACTTGTAAGACTTCACTACCGATGTAACGTCAAACACGACATCTTTTTTTACAGTTTACATTGTATGGGTTGTTACTATATAAAATGAATGCATTAAGAAGCTAATTATTTGCATATCACAACATGGTAGATTTGTAACAAAATTTCATGTGACTGAAATGCTACTGAAGGCAAAGATTATAACGTCCATAATTATAGCTATGCATTACTGCAAATATACATTCCTAGATTATTACAAGTACCTAAACGCAAATAATTACTGTGAATTTTATCATAGATAAGACAATAATTCTAACTTCCGACTAGCAATTTGGAAAGATTTAATTGCTGGCGATTTTTTCTATTTCTATTGTTTTTTTCTGCCATTTTTTAATCAACAAATGTTAAAAAGGAAAAAAAAAACCCAGAGAAAATGAAAACATCCTATACAATAATAAAACTGCTTTGCTATGTGAAAAATAACTTCAGTATGTCAGAAATTTGAATTTTGTCTTACCATTAAAATTTGGTTTTCTCAGTGAATAGTTTGAAGTAACTGTATAAGACACAACAATATTAGTATTTTTATTTAATCACATTATAATAAAAATTTTATTTATTTACCATTTTAGGGATTATGCATGACATTTGCATCTTTCATGGAAAACATGAATAACATAGGAAAAAAAATGCGATTAGGAAAATCAAACAATACTTAATTTATTATATTTTATTTAAAATACTATTTGACACAACGGAAGGTGATTTCAAACACAACAAATTGATGTTTGACCCTTAAATTTTCTTAATAACTATAAAGTAATTAAATATTGATGTTTGGGATAACTTGTATCCGTATACCAATGCATTTATTATTAAGGACATATTAGCACATGCAAAAATAATGAAATAAGCAATAAAGATATCGAAATTAAACACAGGTTTTGTTTTAAATTAGTTTACTGTATTCCTTGCAGCCAGTTAGAAATCAATGCTAAACAAAAATTCTGCAATTTAACAGAATATATATTTTATTTATATAGATTGTACTTATCTCCCAAAAGCTTCGAAAGGAAAATATAATAAATATTCAACCTTGAAAATATATGATATTAAACATAAGTATAAAATCAAGTTATGTAATCATTCATCAAGCAACGAAGTAATTGCTTTTAATATGAGCTGCCATACTTGTCTACATTTAATTAAAAAAATAATCATTCACTCAATTTTTATTGTTAAAACTTAACTGCTTATACTAGGAATATAATCAAATTAACCACAACGTAGTTAATATAATTCAAATTGATAATCAGCATAATTGATGTTTGGTAATATTAATAATAATACAATATTGATTTCAATAGAAAATCTTAAAAAGAATACAAACCAAGAAGCTTTATTTAAACTTTGAAAAGCAAGATACTTATCAAACTTCTTTAAGTTATAATTCCAGACAATATAACAGGATTATTAATTTTGTGCTTATTTTATGTGATGAACTTAGATATGAAATGAAATTTTCTTTCAAATACCATACAGAAAATTGATAATAATCTATTTGAATGCTTCTAGTGCATATGCCACAAATATCACTTTTGTAGCTGGCCAACTTGTCTAGCGGTCAGTGTGCCTGACTACGGATAGGGATTCGAATCCCGGTTCAGGCATGGATGTAATT